>JAHBMJ010002766.1:0-16140 GCA_018398765.1 Chromera velia
AGAAAACAGGAGCACGTGTTAAGAAGATTGACTTTGCAAAGCGATCGAGCATGTGCATGAGAGTCAGTCGGCGTTGTGGGTAGACAGACGGCTCTGTATTTATTCCTTCGTCTATGCCTTAGTCAGGGGGTGATTGTTGAGCCGCCATGCCTGAAGTGCCCGCCGCCATGCGCGCCGCCTTATAGATTGATGAGCCATGCCGAGCTGCATACATGCATGTGCATGCTTCTTCATGCAATTTGAATTAATTGCAATCAATAGTAGCATGCTCATAAAACGTGATGAGATGAAACGGCTGAACAATGAAAGGAACGGGAATATGCAATGCATCCCATCCTTCAGTCTTTCCCTGTAAGAAGATCTTAAGAGACTCTAATGATAAGCTTCTAGTTGAGAAGATCTAGTGGCTTTTAGGGTCTTTCAAATGTAAGATTGGACAGATAGATAGAAGACTGTAGATATAGACCAAAGTATCAGAATAGAAAGTGGTTTAGCAGTACCAGACTTCTATGTGCGTGTGTACGAATAAGACAACTTCGGTAGGGGTATGACGAATAGCCCCAGTAAACCCAAATTTTCCAGTGGTGCTTGCTGCGTCGGGCTTGAACCGTTTGCCTTCAGTTCATCAAACTGATTGCTTAAGCCAGCTAAGCAGGGGAAGCAAAGAAGGCAGCATGAGCACTGTGTGTCACAGCAAGAGCTGCAGAGATGGAGATGTTCTGGGTAGTTCGTTGAGCTCCCCACAATAAAAGAGTCTCAAAGTTTGGGCGGTCCCCCCAATCCAGTGCTCCAGCCTCCAAAGAAAGACCCGCCGCTAAAAGCTGATGTCTGAGGCCTCGAAGGGCCTCTGACTCCGGAGACCCAGAGGGGTGGAGATTTGCCATCTGCAAGCAAGCAGACATGAAAGAATCATAAGTAAATAAGCGAACAGAGACAGGGAAAGCGAGTATGTGAACGAAAGGCGGTTGGGCGTTTGTAGAGACAGGGAGGGCAAGTATGTGAACGAAAGGTAATTGGGTTTGTGTTTAAGCAGACAGAGACAGGGAGAGCGAGTATGGGAACGAAAGGCAAGTGGACCTTTGTGTACAATTACAATTAAGCGGATGGAGACAGGGATGGCAAGTGTATGAACGGAAGTCGATTGGGGATCTAAAAAGAGCCGTGATTCGTGTTCTCCCCCCCTCTGCCCCAGCCTCTGCTAGTGTTTGGTCCCCTCAGGCACCGGTTGCTCCGGCTTCTTTTTACAACCGCGGTGCAGCAGCCGCATCCGCCCCTTCCTCTTTCCATCCGAGACCACCCAGCCCTAGACCCAGCCACACCACGGGGGGAGCTCGAAGAGGTAATGTTCTTCTTGCTCTTCCCCCCTTAGCAAACTAGGCAGGGGCTGCACAAATACAGAGCCGCAGGCTTACCATCTCCTCGTTTTTCAGAAAGAAGTAGACTTTTTCCATCTCTTACTTTGATCGCTCTCTAACGACGGTCAAGGCCTAATATATAGAGAAGCAGAACAGTGAGAGATGAAACAAAGTTGAAAAAGAGAGTAGTTGTTGGACAGACGCTGTCATAGAGCTGTTAGAACTTTTTGTCACTTATAGGGGTGAAGGAGTTAAAAATTTATTTTTTTTTGATATTTTTTTTTTATTTTTTTGTGTGTGAATAGGCTTTTCAAATGCTAATAAACACTTAAAAACATGTTTTTGAAGGTTGGCGCCGCAGGCGAAATTTTTTTTTTGAGACCCTAATTTTTATCATTTTTTTTGTCGGTAAAAGGAAGGCAGACTGAGGCCATTACCGGTTACCGGCAATTGCCGATAGACTAAACCTATTACCGACCAGAAAAACAACCCTGCCCAAATTTTCCAGTAACGTGACCATGTGAAGAAAATAAAAAAGAGAGGTAGAGAGAAGAGGAAACGCGTGCGTTTGACGAAACAAATGTAAAGGCCAGTGATCTGTGCCATTGGTGGTAGGTAGGTCCACGTCAGCACTGTAAGACGAAATTGTGTCCAATTGATGAGAAAGAGTCAGAGTTTGAGTCTAAGACTTCTTCTGAGGAGGAAGAGAAAGAAAGTAAACAGGAGGACAGTGAGGAACTGGAAAGTCAAAAAGGGAGAAAGGAGGCGCCAAAATCGAATTCAAAGAAGGGAAAAGGAAAGCAGAAGGCAGTGCCCGTTGGAATTTAAGCAAGTCAGGAGAAGGAAAGAAAGACTTTCTACCATATTTCCTTCTCCGATGACACTTTTCTTTGGCTGAGTGAAGAGGAGGTGGATGCACGTACCCTCGTTGAAGACTTTGAGAGAAAGAAGGAATTAAGCCGTTTTATATGGCCGGGTAGAATGAACTGTTGATTGCTCCATAACATGAAGTGATGACTGCACTGTTTCAATCAATTTGATCCATCATTCTTTTTTTCCCACCCTTCTTATATTTTTCCCGCCCTTCGTGTCATGTGGTGTGGCCACGCCAATAGTGGTTCTTTGATTGCCGGTGTAGGTGGCTGAGATCGGTGAAAGGTATGAATTATGCGGGACGCACAAGCTTAAAGGAGGGAGTGATTGTTATGGATCATGAATAAGAGAAACACTAAGTCCTTCAATAAGCAAGATCGACCTAATAGTAAAAGGGTCCAATACAGAGTGATTGATTCAATACAGACGCGTACCTATTATTGACAGCAATTCTCAGATACAGAGAATGGACGTGCACACATGCTGCCTGTTATAGAGAGAAGGCAAGCCTGAAGGAAAGATGTCCTCTTTAACAGACCTCTATATGTAAGATCGCATAAGTATGCATCTGAGCCCCTATAGCTTCTGTAGGCCTAACGGAACATACGCATGGTGCAAATTCAGCCTAATTCAACCTTTCGGGGCTGGGTTTTTGGCGAAAGACTAGCGTGCATGCATATGCATGGGCTGGGGTATTTTTGTTTTGTAAGTGCCCTCCGCTTCGCTTTCTGGGGCTATGCATGCATGGGGGGAGACTAGGCTAGATCTGCCCCTCATACATGGGGACGCGGCATGCATAAAAAAAACCTCAATCACATGTGTGGGCTCAGGGGATTGTTTGGTAAGTGCCCCCCGCTTTGCTTTCCGGGGCCATGAGAACTGCACGATTGACGCTCGCCGCGGCCAGTCAACCGCGGGCAGTCGTGCTGACCCCCCCCCCCCCCGCGGGAAAAGCTGCGGAACTCTCCCCCCCCAGGAAAAAAGCCCGGGGGTAAGCGCCGATCTGAAACCCTGCACTCTGACGCACGCATGGCGCAAATTCAGCCTTTCGGGGCCGGGTTTTTGGCGAAAGGTGCGTGGGCTGGGGTATTTCTGTTTTGTAAGTGCCCCCCGAAGTGCCCCCCGCTGCGCTTTCCGGGGCCACTCCATCTATCTTCAGGGGCTGTGGCCCCGGAAAGCGAAGCGATCGAGGGGCACTTGTGTGCCAAGCTTTTCCCCGAGCCCATCGCGTTGACTCGCACGGAGTTGAATCATTGGCCTTTGTGACCGTCTGTGACATCATCGATCCCTAACTGGTCCTCGCTGCAGGTTTACAAAAGTTCCCACAGTAAGGCCGTAAAAAGACGTTCGCCTACAGTGTACGTCATTCACTTTGTGCCCGAACTCCCTTGGGTTTGTCGGATGCTTCTGGTCTTTACGTGATCTTGCGTTCGAAATCTCATTGGTCATATAAATCTGACCAGAAGGGCCGAGCTAAGAACTGTCCCTGCAGATTCGAACGCCTTCAAACCCCGAAACGATGTCGAACCTCGACGATCTGCTTAGAGAGACACTGGATGACATTGCAGAGGCCAAGCCTGCGTCCGGGTCGGGGGCGCTGCCCTCCGAAGCAGCGACAGAGGCAGGGGCACCTCAGATTATTGAGGGAGCAGCGTCGGCAAGTGCTGGCGCTGCGTCTGCACAGACTGCCGAGGCTGCATCCACTGCCACCTCTGGCGAGAAGGCAGAGAAGTCTGTGGTAGCAGAACCGGAGACGGCATCTGACGCATTTGACAGCAACTTGCGTTCGTGTCTGACCACATTGAGGGAGGGTATGGAGAAGGCAGACGCATCGGGTGCGTCTCCTCCTGAAGGTCTTCCCGACTTTCTCAACGGTCTGAATGGCGATTTCCTCAAGGCCTTGAGGGAAGACCTCAGCCGAGAGGGGTGCTCTGCAGAAGAGCGCCAGAAGATGGAGGAGTTGTTGCAGAGACTCTCGAACGAAGGTCCCCAAAGTGAGGGCGCAGGAGCCCCTGATCCTGAACTTGAGAATACAGAAATTACTGATGAGGACGCTGCGGGATTCCAAGAATTCCTGTCGGCTTTGGGGTTTGGGGCAAAGAAGGGTGGGGAGGGGTTGGACAAAGAGACTTTGGGAAGAATTGCAAAGGGAGAAATGAGTGACGATCTTTTGACGAAGGTAATGTCTGGTTTGGGTCTTTCTGATTCTGATCTGAGTAAGGAGGCTGACCTGATGCAGCAGATGGCTCAGATGGCTGAGATGACTCACCCCACTCAGCAAGGGGGTCTGGCTGCTTCTTCTTCCTCCTCTCCCAGTGGGGGTGCGGGAGGACAGTCGGGGGGAAATGGGGATGAGAACTGTAAGGTTCAGTGAAGGGAGGCAGATTAAGGACGGAATGTAGCGTGAGAGGGAAAGAAAAAAAGTGAGGTAAAGTGCTCCTCATACGCCAGAAAGAGCTGAGGGCATGGGGGTACTGTTGCATGGAGACGCCAAAAAGACCAGCCAGGGTTTGGGGGATGGATGTATAAAGTTCGTTCAGATTGCCTCTTCAATGTAAATGGAAGAAAGTGTTCGTCTCTACCTGTCAGAGACGCCATGGAGATTTTGTGTTTGCCTGCATGAGCTTCCAGTTGATCATTGATGCAGCCAGATGTACTTTTGAACCACCCCACTGTACAAAGCATTCATCCTTTAAGTGATTCATGAACTTTCAACCTGTATGCACTTGAATTGGATTGTCCGCTGCACAAGCACGAAGAAATTCCGGCTCTTCAGAATGTAAGTCGTTTGGTTTCGAATGTTTCAGTTTCTCTTTCTCCCTCTCTCTCTCTCCCTCTGTCTCTTCTTCTCCCTCTGTCTTTTCCTCCCTTCTCTGCCTCCCTCTCTCCCGATCTGGCTCTCTCTCTCTCTCTTCCTCTCTCTCGGAGGGTTTTGTTACCGCCAAAAGAGTCCTTCCGCAACAGACGAAGACACAGCATCAGAAGGATCCCCCTCCGTAGGGGCGCCCCCCCACCCCCCCTGTCTAAAGAACGTTTCGGTGCCGGTTCCCCCTATGTTGTCTGTATTTGTTTGATGTGCAGTATATACGTTTTTTTTTTCTTTTTTTTTTTTTTCTTCCTTTTTTTCTCTCCCTGTTGTCTTTCATCTTCGAGTGGGAGCAGCAGAGGATTAATGTGTGAACTTCGTGATCACGTGAAAGCCTGTCGGGAGGTGAAGAGGCAAAGGGCGCTTATAACTCTCACCTTTCGGACCCCCTGGCCATGTTGTTTGGTTGGTGTTCTATGCTAGGTTCTATGTTTTTGTCTTTGTTCCTTTTTTCCTTCTTTTCATCTATTGTGTATATGACTAGGTATATAAAGAAAAGAAGGGAGAAAAAGAAATTTACAGTCTGTCTATCGGTCGGTTTGTCTGTTTTCCAGAGGAACTTTTCCTCCTAGTTTTCCTCGATCCTAGTTCCTTTCCTAGTTCCCTTCCTCCCCGTATAACCCTCCCCCCCTTTCATCTCTCGGACACTCTCTCTCTCTTTGAAGAGTCTCTGCACAAGTAAGTTCATATATATATATATATATATATAATGATTAATAATAATAATAATGATGATCATGATGATAAAGCACTAGGCGATGCACAGTGGTAAAAAAAAAAAAAGAATAGATATGTCGAAATTTTTTTTTTCTTTTTTTTTTTTTAGTTTAGTGGTCAAAGGTCCAAGCAAACTTAGCAAAGGTAGGTTTTGTAGTTAGATGTGTTTTTGTTATATGTTTGGCACTTCCAATAAAATAATAGAAAAAAAAATAAAAAAGATAAGGCCTCTCCAGATTTTTTTTTTTTTTTTTTTATCACTGTGCGTCGCCTAGATAAAGCATTGTCTGATAAAGGGGCGATAAAGCATTGTCCTAGACTCATGCATTGCATGATGGCCTATAGACCGATTAATACCAATTAATAATAATTAATAATATATGATGATGATGATGATCATGATAATGTATACAGTAGTACTTCTGTGTGCCCGTTTTGCAAACCTCTGGATCTCTATAAGTTGTTCCACCCTCCCTATCCCTCAGGCACTTCTCAGGGTCTGGAGAGGGCCAGAAGGCCAGAGGCAGAGAAGAACGGTGCATGGACTCTTTGTATGGGCCGACCTTAAATTTCTAATATATCTCTCCCCATACAGGCTTCAGGAAGGAATCTAAGCAGAGTCCCTGGCAGACAGAACCTTTTTGTCAATTCGAAAATAAAGGATGCAGTGAGAAAGGAGTATATAAGAAAAAGAGAGCAACAAGCAGCTACACGTTTTCCCCGGACTGCACATCTGTCTGGTATTGATTGATTGATTGATTGATTGATTGATTGATATGTTCCGCCCTAGGGCCTTCCCGCTATGTCTATCTGTCGCCAGAGCTAGCAGGTATGTAGAGAGCCTAGCTTTCCTTCTTCTTCCAGATCCTGTCTCTTTCTTCTCTCTTCCCATTACGAACACAGGTGGGGGGGCAGGGTAAGAGTTTTTGGTCTGCCTAAGAAAGCTCTGCATGAGAGGATTGAGCCGTTAGTAAGGGTCCCTTCCTTCAACAGACAAGGTGAGAGAGCAGGCGTGTCTGTTGAGGTCTTCTGTAAAGAGTCTTCTTGCATGAAAAGGAGGAAAGTTGACGACCTATGGTATAGATTGTCGGTTTGCCCTCGGTGGGCCTCCGTAAGGGAGGGGTTGCGGGCCATTGACTCTGAAAGACAGGTATATCGGTTGCAGGGACTCAGAGTGAATGGTAATTCGGGTGTGGAAGGAGCAGACCTGGGAGAGAAGGACGCTGCCGCGAAGAAATTGTTGTAAGATGGCTTGAAAGCAGACCCCAAAAGCGCTATAAAAATTATTTGAAAGCTTTGTATTTCTTTTTATTCACTTGAATCAGTTCGATGAACACTCTCTAACTTGTTGTTTCTCGCTTTTTCCTCTGATTCCAAATCAGCTTCGCCGTTAAAGTTTTGCTTTAGCCTACCATCTCTTAAAGTAAAGCTAGGATCTTGAACAAGACTTGCATGAATATGGACTGCCAGGAGCTAGGCTCCGACGGCTATAGTCGATGACATTCATTCATTCATTCATTCATTCATATATATATATATATATATATATATATATAGGCGTAATCTGTATATATATTTTTATATTATATTTTCAATTTTAAAAATGTATTTATATATACATGATACATTTAATATATCTATATCACTTGTTCAATGTATAAACAGCTTTTCACTTTATTGATTCACCAAAGAACCTTTCTTGAAGAAAGTTTCATCAACATATAATCTTACCTCATATATGTTTTCTATATATTTTTTTCTGTGCATATATTATATTATGGGTCAAAAAAATACATCTAAAGATATATATATCTACAGATCATGCCTATATATATATATATATATATATATTATTGCATACCCAAATATAGATACCCAAGTTTTTAAATTATCTAATGAGTTGATTGATTGATTAATTGATTCATTGAGAAATGGAGTAGAGTAGTGAGTGTGGCGGCTTCTTTCTTCAGAGCTCTTTTTGGGAAGTCTGTGAATCTGGAGCATACGCAGAGTCTAATAGATGTTGCCTGAAGTAATCAATAAAATCAAATAATTTTGATGGAGCTGAAATTCGCCGAATCTGGAGCATACGCAGAGTCCAACAGATGTTGCCTGAAGTAATCAATGAAATCAAATGATTTCGACGGAGCTGAAATTCGCACAGCATGGCACTGAATCAAATGCGCGTGTGGCGGTTAATTGAATTCACTTGCGGCCCAGGGCGTGCACAATGGCTTGCCCCCAGCCCGTCCCGCGGCTTGGCCTTCCTGCGTGTGTGCGGACGGAACGACTGACACGCTATGTCTCAACCCCCCTCCTCGATTTCGTTTCTATGCAAAGGGAGAAACGGAAGTGAAAATAAATCAACACAGCCGTTTGGTCTAACTGTCTGAGCCAATGAAGCCCTTTCTTACTTTCCCTTGTCAGCCAGTCTCGATAGCAAAGAGTAACATAAAAGGAATGCAGGGAGGCAGAGGGCTAGATATCACAAGAACAAGGTAGAGGACTAGACATCACAAGATCAGTTGACTCCGGTCTGCCTGTTTAAGTCTACCTATCTCTGGTTTGCCTCTTTCGTCCTGCCTGTCTAATGCCTTTCAGCGCTTCACAATACTAGAATAACAAAAAGAAAGAAAGAAACCAGGCAGCGACTCATTCAGAGAAACTGAGCAAATCGGGCCATGAATGCTTCTTTATCAAAATTCAAAGAAAGGGAAGCAGAGCTTTCTGTTTTTGTTTCAGTCAGTCTGCCTGCCTGCTCGACTTCTTCTGTAGATCTTGTATTCTCTTCCCCCCCCCCACAATGATGCAAGAGAGGTGCAGACTCAGATATGAATACATTCCTCTCAGAGAAAGGATTGTACCCGTAGACATCGTAGATGCTAGCTAGACAGACCATCAGAGTCGGGGAAGACCATATCCACATCACCCCTACGCATGACTTCATATGTCTCCATATCATAAGTGGTCGTTGCAAACCTCACTCTCTCCTCCTTCGGTCTCTCACTCGTCTTCTTCTTCTCGTCAGAGTCCTGTCTCTCCTGCTGAATCTTCAATATGGTAGTCGCTAATCGCTTCATGTCTGCATCGGTGAGAGACAGCTGCTGGCTGGAGACGGGAGTAGAGGGTACATCCTGGGCTTTATTCTCAAGACGGACAGGCTGGCCTTGCGAACCACCTTTAAAATCACCCTTCTGTTTCCCCCCTCCAGTTCGTTTGTTGCCATCCCTCTCGTTCTGCTTCGATCTCCATTTGTTGTAGTGGTTCTTGTAGTTCTGGGAGACGTTGGCTAAGTGACGGGCGTGCTCTGGGTGCATTCGGTCAAAGTCTGGCTCCCTATCGGTTCTGGCAGAGTCCAAGAGTGACTCCAGTGACTTGGCAGAGCTAGACGAAGCTGTGCCACCGGCTGTAGGGGAGAGGAACTGCTTCTAGTGCTTGGAGATTTTGATTACCTTCTTGGTGACCGAAGAGACGATCCGGAGGACGCCGTTCTTCATGGATGCCACCCACTCATTCCGAGTGTGGCGCACGTCCAGAGTTGGAAGTGTCTCCATAATGATCTCCTTCTGGTATGCCCAAGAGTACCTCAGAGCCACCGGTTCAGTCCCTGCCACTGCAATCACCTTCTTCTTCTTCATGCGTGCTAGCGCCTTTGTGTCGTCGGGATGGAGATCCCAGAACTTGAATCCACTCACCCAGTCCAAAGGAGCGATGGATCTGGCCTTCAAGTCCTAAGCTTCTGAAGCTCAGTGTAGGCTGCCTCGGTCTTTCTCAGAGACAGATCCACAGGGAGCGCCTTTACGAGGACATCAAAGTTTTCAAACGTCTTCCAGGCCGTCTCCTTCTGTGCATCCTCCAGGAGAAGTGCCTGCTCTTCTGCCAGTGTAGACAAGAACTTGATGGCCCAGTCCTGGAGACGCTTTTTGAACGCTGCGTCTTGCTCTCCACTGGTCCTCTGGGGAATAGCACCCTCAGTCGTCGAAGCAAGCTCTTCGACCCGACCATGGAGAGCATCATCTTCAGCAGCAAAAGAAGAAATATGCAAGACCTTGTACAGCTTCTCGAGACCAGTCAGGGTCGTATAACCTTCTGCCCACATTTTGGCGAGCTTTAGATATGCATGACCATCGGCGATCTGATGACGCTGTGGAGGGTCATCATCAGTAAATCGTAGAGGAGTGACTGAAGAAGAAGATACATTACCGGACAACATGATTGAAGAATCAAATCAGAAGATGAAGATAAGTTCAAGAGAAGAGCCTTCCTGTTAACCGTAGAAATGGAGTAGAGTAGTAAGTGTGGTGGCTTCTTTCTTCAGAGCTCTTTTTAGGAAGTCTGTGAATCTAGAGCATATGCAGAGTCTAATAGATGTTGCCTGAAGTAATCAATGAAATCAAATGATTTCGACGGAGCTAAAATTCGTACGGCGCGGCACTGAATCGAATGCGCGTGCGGCGGTTAATCGAATTCACCTGCGGCCTAGAGCGTGCGCGATAGCTTGCCCCCGGCCCGCCCCGCGGCTTGGCCTTCCTGCGTATGCATGGATGGAACGACTGACACCCTATGTCTCAACTCATTGATTGATTGATTGAACGGTTCTGGCTGTATTAGGCCTTCCTCAGGCTTCCTGCTGTGTTAAAGTGTCGCCATTGCTAACAGAGCTACTACATAGTACGGTTAGGAGGAACTACTGGGAACTACTGGGGGGGGCGAGCGATTTTATGGTGACCATGGATTTGGTAACTCGTAAGCAGTAACCAGAGGGGTCCTAGACCTAGTCCTAGACCCCGGTGTCAAGTAACCATAACGACAGTAGTTTGTACTAAAAGCCCCGGTAAAGCGGTAAAAAAAATACGCAAGTGTGCATGTATACTTACCCTCACTTTCAAATCAAACCCTTAATTCAGAGTGATGATTAACCGCTCCTAACGAAAAAAGCAAGGTCATGGGAAAACATGAAGAGCTCATAGGTGGTTGAGGTCGATACTAGATTGAACTAGTAACAACTGATATATATAGCTCTTAATTCGTGATCTATCATGCATCTATTCTGAAAATATAGAACGGTTCTCTGAATTTCACGATTGATTCATTTAATTCTACAGAGTGTGGAGAAGCCTGTCTTTGTGTTTACTAGATGACGTCTACACTCATAAACGCACATTTGATGGTACAGGATGCCATGGTCACGAAGATCGCGTTCAACACAGAGTTTCTCCATTCATAAGGTGACATAATTTACTAGATAATTTATTAGGTCCCACAAAGGTTGTCCCACACATTAATATTCCATTAAAAAAATGTAAAACGATTGTTTTCAATCATTTTAATGGTTTTCTACAAAGAGTTTTTATATTTTTAAATTGATTGTTTTATATTTTATGAATCTTTTTATTGAAAAGCGTAAGATTATTAGGAAAACCCCCTATACTACCACTATCATAGTACCTCTGCTCCAACTTACTATGGTAACCATACCCATAAATATGATTACCGGCCGGCCTTACGGCTGCCTGGTATGATTGCCCGGTAGCTAAATTAATTTGGTTCCTCCTAACCGTACTGTGTAAGGGCTACTAACAGGGCCTAGTATAGAAGAGCTAGACTACTACGTAGAAGAAGGCCTGAGAGTTAATTAACCCCTTTTTCTACCTTTCTGGAAGACATGGAGAGCATTACCCCAGTCACTGTGGTCAAACATGATGAACGAGTTAGCAGCTTTTGCCTGACAAGATGTTCTTCCATCATGTCATCATATGATGAAGCTACTTGTAAGTTAGTAAGCCAAGTTTGGCAAAGAGGTTCATCCATCATTACTTGTAACTCGACTTATAAATTTTATCAAACCAAGTCTAATAGTATCAACCACATTCAATCGTGCATGTATTCGACTCCATGCTACTCCATGCATGCATTTGCAAAAACTAAAAGGCCACACAGACATAATTTAACATAAACAGACGTATACATTTCGATTTTTTAATTGTTACAGTAGGGTATACTTTCTCAGACCGATGCTCTCGAACGAAGCCATGCAAACCATCAGTCAACGGTCACACAGAGTTCACTTTAAATATTGTCAAAAGCCTTAAAAACTATATAACTAAGTGCAAAAGGAAACAAATTTAGCAAAAGCTGTACAAGAAAGAAAAATAAAGAATGATAAATGGAAAGAATAGGAGAGATTTCATCTTTCGCTACATACTTTAAACTTCAAGTCATAATCCTGTCTTACAGAAGACAAAACACTCAAAGTTTGGTTCTGTTAGGCCGCGTTAGGCACTTGCCCTTTTATTTTTATTAATTTGTTATGAATTGGTCTCTTTTATTTAGAAAAACGCCCAGCACATGTATAACAAACCTTGTTTTGTTAAGGTTTCAGACTGGTATTGAGTAAAATCAGATTAAATTTTGAAACTTAATGATGGTGCTGCTTGTAAGTTAGTAAGCTTAGCTTCATGTTAGTGCTCATTCATCATCAATGATTCATCATTCCTTATTAAATCCTTATTTAATATAATAACTTATAAGTTAGTAAGTCAATCCCATGACTGTTTTACTTCTATCACTACTTATAAGTAGGGAGTGACCGGGGTGATATGGAGAGCTTTGATGAATCTCTAGCTCACCTAAGCTCAGAGATCCACGCTTGTACATATACTCGTAAGTCTGGTCTTCCGAGAATGGTCTCGAGTTCACAGATCTCTCTAGTCTGGACCTTGATACACTCTCTCTATCTGTATTTGTAATTCTCGGTCGATCGGTCGATCGATCGCTCACGTGCACGTCTGCTCTGTCTGTATCTGTCGTATTTCATGTAATATATTTGTCTGTATGTCCTGTACATGACATGCTCTTTGCTTTTTTATCCACTCGCATTCAATCTCTTTCAGTTCTGCATTCTCTGTATGCATGTTCACGTGTATATTGCAATTTCTCGCATGCAACGCTTCATGCATGTATTGCTGATATGTACAATTTGCTCGACGGCGCTCGATGGCATGCGCGGATCGATTTAGACTGGTATGATGCTGCGCGTGCCGCGCTTCTTCTCTCTGATCCTTGATACCTCATCAATCGCATCCTTTTTCTTTTTTCGCAGAGCGAACCCACTCTTACATATTCATTCATCATTCTCATTCACGATCATTCACGTACATGTACCCTCTTGTCTCTTCCGTTCTCTTTTGCCATCTTGCTTTGATTTGAGGTGCTTTCCTGACTACATTTGATCTCCGTTTGAGTTGCTTCCTTCGAACGTCTGGAGCGTTGACGCAGGCGAACATATGGATGTGGAATGATCTGCCCCCCAACAGACCAAGCGTGTTGCTTTTGCTCCATTCTTAGGTAGCTTCTCTCCCTTTGATCTCCTGTTATCAGTTCTACGTCTCTCATCTCTATAAAATGCTTTCTCCTTTACCTTTCCTTTTTCACCCACACCCCTTTTCTCCATGCATTCCTTCCCTTTTCACCAAATCGATCCGTTATCAAGCTTTCTCCCTCTTCCTTGACTTTGATCCCTTTTGCAATCGCTTTATAGTCAACCCGTTGTCTGTCCCTCAGTCCTTCTCTCCTCGCGCTCCTGCCTTGAATCTCAGGCATCTTCGAATCCACCTGCATACATAGCCATTCATCATCATCTTCTTCTTCCTTTTCTTTTTCTTCTCTTGACAGACCTGTGGGTGTGTAGACTATCTGTGCCTGTCTGTCTTTCTCAAGAAGTGATGCAATCAGATCCATATCCATTGGCTTTGTGAAACTGTCTGCGTAGTTCTGATGGCCGTACACATGCTGTACTCTGATCTTCCCTTCTTCCATTCCGTCTATTGCAGCTATTACTGGAACTACACATACTTTCCCCCCCATCTCTCTTATTTGTTCAATCAAGTCCTTTTCCTGGGGCTTCGGGTTTCTGAATTTAAGCATCTTACACACCCCATCTGAATCCGTTCGAATTGTGCAATGCGAGTCCTTCTAGATCTCCCGAATAAATCTTATCGTCACCAATGTATAGTCAAGCGCATCTTCCAGTGCACAGAGTTCTGCCCGATTGATGCTCCTTGCACATCTCTTCTGTTTTCGACTCTTTCAAGCGATCGGTCTTCCATTCACGGTAAGTACCCAGCCTGTCTATGGGTATGGATTCAATTCGCTTCCCCCTGCTGCATCGCAATACAGAACTACTTCCATTCTCTCATACAACTTGGGAGGGTCCAGCATGATCCCTCGATCCGAAGTCGCCTGTCCATATTTGATGGCTCTGTTCAGAAGTCTCCATGCTCTGGCGGTTAGCTTTTAGTTAAATTGACTCAGCCATGTGGATGCAAACTCGAGATCCGGTCTGGTGCTATGAGCTGCATAGGACAACTCCCCCAACAACTGTCTATACCGTCTGTGTCCCTCTGCATCTAGCACTTCTGACCTATCATCTTCTCTCGTCACCCCTGTTGGAAGAGGCTGAGATCCCTGCTTACTCTGTTCTCCTTGAATACTCTCAACGTATGCTTTCTGAGAGCACCAGATTCTTCCGTCTGAAAGGACCTCATGATTACTTCCAACATACCGACCCAACACCTCCGGCTCCTTGCAATGGACCTCTTCTGCAATTTCTTGCACCATCTCCTGTGTGTCCCCTTCCAACGAAACGACAATCAAATCATCAACGTACTGACTCAGCAACCCAACAACCTTTCCTCCCTTCTTTTTCCAAAACACCCCGCTCAACGGACTGAGCTCCCAACCTAGTTTCCTCAAAACCTCCCACAAATGGTCTTCAAATGCTCTCCCTGCATCCTTCAAACCATACAGGGCCTTCTTCAATTTCCAGAGCAAACCTGCTTTTCTGTCGGGATGACTGGGAGGCGGTCTGACGTAGACTGGGACTCGGGACTTCAGCTTCGCCTGGAGATAGGCGTTTTGACAGTCTACGGAGGCGATTGAGTTCTTTCCGTAGTTTGGGGATGCTAATGCTGCAAGCAAAACGAAACGAACAGAATCAGGTGGGCAACCACACGTGGCGGTCTCCACACCCTGTCTTGGATCCTGGTCTCCTCTTGCTACTGCTCTTGCCTTAAACTCTCTCTCTCCTCCTGCTTTCATCTTCAAAGTATCCACCACCAGCATGTCTAGGACGGTTGCTCCTGCGGGGATGTTCTCCTTCCTGACCGTGTCGTAGGTGTCGTACTTCATCAGCTTGGCTAGTTCTGCTCTCCTCGCTTCGTCGCACTTCTTTCTCATCTCTGGTGTCAAGCTCTCGTACTTCACTTTTTGATACGTAGTCTCTGTCAGTAGGACTCTTCCCACCTTTTGGTCTGAACAGAAGAAGGAAGACGTACTGATAAGGGAATCAAGAAACGAAGTGACGCCGGAACCTGACATTCTGTCTTCAGGCTCTGTAGACAAAGCAAACTCCTTCTCTTCGATGTACTCTCTGAGAAGAGTACTTATCGTGCTCTCACCTAGCCTCCCATTCTTCTCAACCTCCGCGTCTTCAATCACGATGTCTTCTCTCTCCACCTCAAACAGATCTGGCTCCACTGCCCCGTACTTCTTCGTATTATTTGTAAACATTACCGCTCTCTCTCCTTTTCTCCTTACTGCAGGACGATAAAGCCGATCTCTCAACGCTCCTTTCCCATACGACCCATAATGCTGCACAGTCACTCGCCCTCTCTTCTCTTCCTTCACTTCCCCCAAGAACAACTGCTTCGTCTTTTCGTCCTTCCATATGATAAATTTCTTTCCGTCTGATCTCTTTCTTTTCTCCTTTTCTTTCTCTGCTGCCGAAGGTTCATTCTCCAACACCCCTCCAGGTTTTCTCAGCTCCTGCTGCAATTCTTCAGGCATCGGTTGAATGGCCGTCACAAAGAGATCCACCTCATAGGACTCATACCCCCTGTCTCTCTCTCTGATGGGTCTGATTCGAAACAGAGTCGGGGAAATGACTTTCACAACCTCACCTGGCTTCCATTCTTCCTCCACCTTCCCGTAGTGACGGAGAGGGTGTCGGAAGAGAACCATCTCTGACTCCTTAAACCTCCTTCCCTTGAACTCCTCATGACTCCTTCTCTTCTCTTCAACGCTAGCTGGGACTGGGCAAACCCCCGTCATCCTTTCATACGCAGACAAATACGGTTCTCTGGCTGCTGGCATGCGGTTGACAAGAGCCACTGCCATGGGAAGTACATCTTGCCAATTTTCTTCTGGAATGTCTCTCTCAAGACGGAGAAGTGTGATCTGTGTGTCCAGAATGTAATGGCGGTTCTCGAGGATCCCCATCGACTGCGGGTGACCCACCGGTGTCCACTCATGACTGATGCCCCTTATTCT
>JAHBMJ010002767.1:0-16079 GCA_018398765.1 Chromera velia
CTTTGCTTCGCATGATTCAACAAACGCAAACCACCTTCTACCTTCTCTGCAGACGGCTTAGTCGACCACCGACTCAGCTCACCAAAAAGAAAAGAAATGTCTGGCTGTGTCCTTGCTGCCCACCCAGTCACCCCCATGATCTTTTGCATGAGGGGCACATATTCTTCTTTAATCTCTTCTTCTGTTGGAGGGTCCAAAAGGTCTGGTCTGATCTTTCCCCCCTTCAGTTTGCTCTCTTCCACTTCAACGGACTCAAGATACTCTTCCTGACTCATCTCAAAACCTTCCTTTGTTTTCTTTAGTTGCATGCCTATGTAGCTCATTGTCTCTCCTTCTTTCAACACCTCGGGCTCGTCCATTTTCAGTTTCTCTTGAAGAAGAGAAAGGAAAGAAAGAGGATCTTTAGCAAAAAGAAGAAGATCATCGACATGCCTAACTAATACGGCCTTCACTTCACCCCCCTCCCCGCCTCTGTGAACAAAAATGCTTTCTTTTATCTCCTCCCATCCCAATTCCTTTGCTATCTTCTTAAAGGAGAGAGAGAAGAGACGGGGACTGTCTGCAAGGCCGTACATTGCTTTCTTCAATTTTAAGACAACACCTGGTTTCATCCATTCGGGACAATCAGAAGGGAGAGAAGTGGGAAGTTGAATAAAAACAGAGTCAGAAATGGGAGCAGTCAGAAAAGTAGTGCGGACATCCGACTTTGCAGCCGTCTATCCCTTCGAAGAAGCAAAAGAAAGAACTAAAAGAACTGCTCACCAATCTGCCATCCCACTAAAAGTCTCTAACTCTTTTCGGTCATCCTGAAACCCTTTTACGACCAGCCTTGCTTTTGCAATTCTTTTCCCTTCCTTCATTTTCCAAGTAAGCACCCACCTGCACTTCATGGCTTTTCTTCCTTTCGGCAGATGCACACCTGGCTGAAAGACATCACATTCGATGAATTGATTCAATTCGGCTTTCTGTCCTTCAACGTGAGACCCCCCCGCAACCTCTTCTGGAGTGGCATCGATGTGTCCTTTCTTTGGATTCACGTGAGAAAGCATCTTCTCCACGACTTCCTTATCGACCTCCAACACACGGGGCAAGGGACGTCGGGCTTTCTCTTTTTCCTTGATTGTGTACGCAAGCTTCTGCTTCAACTCATTTAGTCTCTCTTGTAGATCTTCTATCTTTTCATTCTCATCTTCTCTTCTCTGTGCAAAACGCACATCTTCCTTCCTTTCTTCATCTTCCTGCACAAAATGTGCATCGTCAGACGCAGCTTCCAAATTCCACTCACAGCGGACTCGCATACCGACTGACCGTCTGTAGGCACCGACTGACGTCTGCGCCTGTCTCTCTTTCTCAGAACAGAGGCCTGACCGGAATCTGACCCCTCTTGCCCAGACCCCTTCGCCTAGCTGCCCTGCACACCCTCTGTGTCCCCATCCAGCTCCCCCCCCTGATGCTGTGCAATCATCTCGAGGTAGCTGCCCCGAAGTGACTGCCCAGCAGACACGGCAGGAGGAAGAACTGATGCATTCGCGCCCTCACCCCCCTCGCTGGCCATCGAAGGAGACAAAACGCACTGCTCGGCTTGCTTTGCAGCTCGCCGCGGAACATCAGGGGAAAAGTATGCAGGGCCAAAAGAAGAAGAGAAACGTGCATGCCTCCCTGCACCTGAATCAACCTCCATTTCATCCATATCCACATCCAAAAAGGAATCTTCCTATAGAACAAAACCCTGTCTATCTGGAGACAAAGAAGAAGAAGAAGGAGAAGAAGAAACAAAAGAAATGCCTGACCACCTGACAAGTGAAACAAGTGAAGGATACACTCGCAAAGGCTTCCATCCGTTCCTTTTTTCTATCAGAACCACCACTACAGACGAATTCTTTATAGAAGCAAAGATGCCTTCCTTTCCGTGCACAGGCTCTGCCCCCTTCTTGATTGGGTGAGGATCATACACCACCACCCTGTCCCCCACAGCAATCGGAGAAATCTCTTCTGCCTTCTCTTCCCCAAAAACTGCCTTCATTGGAAACTCCCCTGTCACGGTCGACACAACTTCATTCAACTGCTGCACCACCCCTAGAAAGAGCCATTTCTCTGTGTATCTGGGTAAGCGGGCCTTTCTGACTATCTTTCTCAAGAGTCTCTTTACAGTTCTATTTGGTCTTTCTACCTGTCCCTGTACTTGAGGACAGTAGTCTGGTCCTCTCTCATGATGCACTCCCTCTCTTTGCAAAAAAGAATCGTATTCCTTCTCGAACTCGCCTCCGTTGTCTGTCTTAACAATCTTTGGTTTCCTTTTCCCAAGTCTCTGCCACTTCCTTGTCCAGTGGATCATTGCTCTCTTTGCCTGACTTTTTCGAGAAAGAGTCTCTCCCTGCATGAATCTCGTTTTTCTATCAATAAGGAGACTGGCTGGCACACCCCCCGCAAGCATGCAGAGGTCATGTACAACAACATCATTGAATTCTTCTGCCCTCCCCTCCGGTGTTTGTCTTACTGGAATTCTCCTCATGGTTTCATTCACTTTTCTACACTCGCGACAGTCAATCATCTCTGTACAATCTTTCACGCGTACACGGTGAGCCATTCCTTTTTCTCTCAAGGTCGTATACAAACGCTTACCTGTCGAGTGTCCAAAACGGCAGTGCCACATGTTCAATTCTCTCTGGGTCATCTGACCATCTTGAGCAAGAGAAAAAGAATCGGGTCCGGAGGGTTGAGAGGCTCCCGCCTGCTCTCCACCTGCCATCGCCTTTTCTATCGGGGGGGGGACGGGATCATCACCAGAAGAAATCTTCTCTTCCTCGGTAACTGCCAGACAGACACATTCATTCACTCATTTAGAAGAAAAAGAAACAAAAGAAGAAGAAGAAGAAAAAGGAAATGCACGAATTATATGTACACCGTCTCTCTCTTCTAACAATGCTTTGACTTTCTTTCTGTCTCTTGATGAACATAATTCGACCCAATAAAGCTTGTCGACTTTCTGCAGACGGAGACCCCGAACAGATAAAAGAGGAACAGGAACCGAACGCGAGTATGCACCTTCTATGTACACCTCCTCGATTTCATTCTCTGGAGACAAAACCCCGACACGCGCACGCATGTATCTGTCTGTCTGAAAAGAATCTCCCTCAGCTTTCTCATACGTCACTTTCTTTCTCCAACTGTCTACAATGCAATCATCTAAATCACGACCAATCAGATGCTTACTACAACCAGTATCAGCAAAAAGAAAGCGGACCTCTTCACACTCACAGTCGTCCTCTGCCAGGGGTGCAAATGGGTTCGAGGAATGAGAGCCCCTTGCCGTCTCTCGTCCCACGTCCGAGCGTGGTCAATTGCCCTTCCCCCACCCAGAGGAGGAAGAGGACCCCCCTTTCTTCTTGCACGCAGGGGCGCCCACGTAGTGACCCTTTTCACCGCAATCCCTGCACTTGATGTTCTTCTTCTTAGCCCAGCACTCACCCTCATGCTTTCTCCCACAGGTGTAGCAGACCGGATGCTGCCCTCTCTGACCAGAGCTCCCACTCGAACCCTGCCCGGAGGACCCCCCAGTGTTCCCGTTCTCCCTTTGCCTGCCACGATCATTCCCCCTGTGTCCTACCTTTGGATTGGAGGAACGCCCTACCTTCTCCCTTCCCCCTTCCCCACCCTTCTCCTTCTCCTCGATGGCAGTGAACCAGTCGAGGTGAGGACGAATATTGTCCCACGAGAGTGAGTTCAGGTCAAGGAGCATCTCTCCCTTCTGCGCTCTGATGGCGGTGATAAGGGTAGTAGTCTGGTCAGTGTTGAGGGCGTGGAGGACCATGGTGGGCTTGGCAGCACCCTCAATGGGTCTCTGCACAGCTAGTGCATCGACCTCGAGAATGGAGAGACGCCTCCTCAGCGTCTTGAAAGCGAATTTGATCTTCGGCTTTGCCACCTCTCCAGAGGCAGTGCGCCTCTTGGTGTCGTAGGGAAACTCCTTAATCCTCTCCTCCACCTCCAGCTGTCTCATCAGGAGGTTGGAGAGGTACTCTTCCTTCATTCGCCTGATGACCTCCTTGTGCTTGAGGCCGGCACAGAAGAAGCGCTTGAGATGGGCCTTGAACTTGGGGTCGTTCTTGGCCGCCTTGAGCATTCCCATCCGAATGACTCTCCTCCACTGGCCAGAAGACCCAAAGCGGGATCTCCTGAGCTCCTCCTTCATAAAGTCCTCAAACTGTCTCTCCCAATCCTCAAACCCCTCCTTCGGGTCGAAGAGAAGCAGGAGCGACCAGTCCACCTTCACCTTTTTCTAGGAGGAAACAGAACCGGCAGACGAAGAATTGGAAGACCCTGCCTCACTGACAGAGTCAGACTCTTCAGAAGAGTCATCATCCTTGCTCGGCACAGCAACAGAACCATTCTGCCGTCTCTTGTCTTTTCCGGACTTTTTCTTTTCCAAAATTTTTTCAACAATCTTGTCGATCTTTTCTTCTAATTTCTTCTCGAGAAGGGAATCGAGTTTGGAATCGAGAGTCACTGCACTGCCGCTTGACTGTGCAGCTGCAGCTTCTTCTTGGGCCTTCTTCTTGGCCTCTTCCTTTTCCTTTCTCCTCTGAGCTCTCGTCTGGACCATCTTGAAAAATCCAGAGAGAGAGAGAGAGAGAGAAGAAGGAAATTCAATCAGATCTGGCACACTGACTGAAAGACCCTAGAAGCCACTAGATCTTCTTAACTAGAAGCTTATCATAAGAGTCTCTTAAGGTTTTCTTACAGGGAAAGACTAAAAGACGGGATGCATTGCATATTTTCGTTCCTTTCATTGTTCAGCCATTTCATCTCATTGCATTTTATGAGCATGCTACTATTGATTGCAATTAATTCAAATTGCATGAAGAAGCATGCACATGCATGCATGCAGCTCGGCATGGCTCATCAATCTATAAGGCGGCGCGTATGGCGGCGGGCACTTCAGGCATGGCGGCTCAACAAAGTAAACGCCCTTTCCATGTTGCACGAACTGAACATGAAAGAATCGTGCAGATAGAAAGAAAGATTATCTATCAGATCGTCTTTTTTAGACAAGGGTAAGACAATCTCAGCAAGAGGAAGAACGATACAACAGCTTTTTCTTATGCCAACAACAGTCTTCCGTGACCTTCTGTTGCTCAGAGATCAGAGCTCTCCTTGAAAAGCATGTACTGCATACCGAGCTTTTCGTGCGTCTTCCATCTTGTTATTCTACATGATCATGAAAGTGTACATTGGTCTCTCAAGCGTCCAATCCTTCTTCCCTCTCACCTCTATGCAACTATTAATTCCAGTGCGGCGTATCTCTCCATGGATACCCTTCCTCAACCAGACCCCGGGGCGTGTGTATACATATCCAGGTACTGGACAGCATCACACTCCGACAATGTATAGAGCATCCCAGGAAGGGGAGGGGGCAAAAGGCTGAAGCACACGAACGTTGACGAAAGGGGGGCGCAGAAGGCGAAGGACAACGTGTTGAATCTCGAGTTAAGTATGACGGTCAGTCTTTGTAGGTGTCTGCTGTGCCTGAGCGGCCCTCTTCCCCTTATATTCAAGACAAAAGAGTGTATCCTGGGTGGCTTGCGCTGGGACCCCCCCCCAAATTACGCCATCGGACTCTTATTTTACGTGCATACATATATGAGAAGTCAGGCATTCCTGGCCCTGCCTGGTGCCTTAACATGATTGCGAGGGTTTCTGATCGGCGATCGTAGCGGTGCTCAACTTCTACGTGGTGCCGATTAGTGATTTTCTGATTGTGAAGCCATAAAAAGAGATAGGCTTAGCTTGAAAGGATGCACAATCAGAAAGTCGAGGTATTTGGATCTGCCCTATTCTGTTACTTCTCTCCCTCCCTGAGCTTATTTACCCCATCTTTGCGTGGGTCGGAAAGTATAAAGAGAAAGTGAAGAATCCTATTCTCCTTCTACGAAGACTCACCTTTGTCTCTCTCTCTGCTGCCTTGTTGTTTTGTCTGTTTCTCTCCCTTTCTCTCTCCCTCTCTCCCTTCCCGTTGTTAGGTCTACTAATTGCTTGATTGGTTGGTTAGTTGGATGGATGGTTGTGTGTTCTAGGTAGTTGGATGGATGGTTGTGTGTTCTAGGTTGCAAGCAGCTTGAAGCCAGCACGCATCAGGCCGTATAACAACTTATCGTATGTTCCGTGTTCAATTCACGCCTTTGCTGATTTTTTTGTATTGGCGGGTTGGTCATGTACTCCACATATTCGGACACCGATCATAGACGGTAACGAG
This sequence comes from Chromera velia, assembly GCA_018398765.1. Taxonomy (NCBI): domain Eukaryota; family Chromeraceae; genus Chromera; species Chromera velia. Next base: position 6,254 of record JAHBMJ010002767.1, read on the forward strand.
AAAAAACTGGCCCCATTACGTGCGTGAGAATCGCTCTTGCCACTGCCTGGCACAGTATAAATACTGACCGGCGTGACACCATTTGTCTTGCTTGTCTAAGGCTGGACGGTGTACACTGTTTGTGACTCCATACGCTTAAAACCGCTGCACAATAATAGACCTGTGTATCTGGCCAGTCAAACAGAAAGATATGCAGGTCGAAAACAGGCGTCGATCGGCCTAACAATCACAGAGAGAGACTCGCAGCTGGCCGATCATTGAGGCAGTGAGACAGCCGCGGCCCCGTTGCTGTCTGTTGACGCATCGCCGTGGAACTTGCATGACAGACCGGATACAAAAGAATGCCTGACTCCATCCAAAACACACAGTATATTGATTCTGCTTCAATGCTTGCCTACAGACTCCATTGAATAAGTGTGTCACCTTCTTCTGTCTCCTTTGATATGCGTTGGTCTGCAGGCTGCTTTCGAAAGGACCGTTACCCCACAGGCGAAAGGGTGTGTAGGAAGAGTTTTGAAGTCTCCAAAATTTTTTGAGAATAGTGGGAAAACCTTATCAATGCAGTACGTCAACGGACCACTAAGCAGACTTTGGGAGCACTTACATACCGATCATTTACTAAGCTAGCAGCTGTAAGGCCTTGTATTAAACTTTATCACAACAATGATTTTGCAGCTGTTAACTCAGTCTCTATATATAGTTTTAATGAACATGGGGTAACGTCGGGGTTGAATCATATAATTATAAAATGTTATAATTACAGTATTAGTTATACTGACTTATATAACTTATACAATCCTAGATACAATCTTATTCTAATTTTTGCATACAATTAATTAATTATACGTATTACTTAATATTGCAATTGATACAACATTCTATCATAATTTTGATATTGTTTACTTAGATTTACTTGGGAGTAAAGCGTCTAATAACTTTGTTTTGGTTTAACGTGGTTTATAGGGTGGTTTGCAACGTTTGATGTGAGAGCTTCTCTTTTTGTTATCATTACAAAGCCTATTTGTTATCCCTTTTTTGAGCTAGTTTTAGAATTTACATGCATTACAATAATTTATATATAAGAATCTGTACCAGAATCTATAGTAGGATTCATGCTCCAATCAGTTTTCTAAACTAGGTTCTCAAAATCTCTGGAGTTGATCCATTGCCAGACGAAGCGTTAACACAAAAAAATGTGCTATGCCTAGTGCTATATGCAACAGAATTCACCTAAAAAGTTTTCTTTTTCTTTCTAAAAAACCCATTTAGATCAATTTTACGAGCACTTACCAAAATCCTGTTTCCCCCTCTCATCGAAGTGTGCCACTGGACGGTTCGCTTCCAAAATAAAAAAGAGTCACTTTTTTTGATTTGCTAGGCTCTCTTGTAAGACTGTGTCACACCGTAAATGTCAAGTCCCACACAAAAAAGATCAGAGGAGTTCTAATCAACAAGACTCTTTTTCTGTGCATGTGTGCATACACTTGTGACTGCACATCTCTTTAAATTTTCACCCGTGCTTCCCTGAGCGCCTGCAAGATCTTAGAGAAGAGACAAAAAAAAGAGAGCGGTCTCTCTCCAGCCCCCTCCTGATTCTGAAGGCCTGTTTACTCCATATCCCCTTGCAAGTCAGCTCTATTCGCATGCCTATTGCACTCAAAGAGTCCCATCCCCAAGGCTCCGATCTCTCACTCACTCACTCATTCACTCAAGGGGGGGCAGCTGGGGCACCTACAGGGCACACACACATACGCATACATACATACATACATACACACACACACATACACATACACACATACACACACACACATACACACATACATATACACACATATATACAGACACGTGCGCGCACCATATATACAAACGTACATTTCTGCAGAGCGCAAAACTTGGGCTTATTGCTGTCAGACATACGTAGAAAGACAGTTACAAGAAAGGCAGAAGCAGGGAGCGAGACAGAAACACACTGAGTCTTTGTACGAAAACGGGAAGCAAATCAGATTCTCCGTGCATGCGTGTACATCTTCGGACCCGAAGCAGGTAGGAATAGAAAAATTCAATACGTTGAAACTCTTAGGGCATGCATGGCTTTACGACAAAAAGAAAGGATCTTTTGAGTATGTGTGTGCACCAAAGAGACGCCCAAAACTCCCTTTCATGCAGATGCATTCCATCAGATTTCGGGAACGTTAGTGCCTATGGGAGGAACACGGTAGCGATCATGACTCACCCCATCCCCTCCACTGCCGGTCTCGATTGTCTCTCTTCTCCTGGTTAATGAATTTCGCCCCCTCCCTCTATTCAGCGGGGAAGGGTCCTGCAGAAAGAAGGGAAAGAGGGGATGCGCTCACAGGCAGCTCTATTTCATGGAAACGCTCGAGACACAGCAACAAGTACTGAGAGGAAACGAAACATAGACACTGTCAGGGGATTTGGCATTGAGTGAAAGGAAAGAGCAAAAGAAGAAAGAGAGTAAAAACCAGCCGACGGAAAAAGAAAGTCGAGAAAACGCAGAAATATAAACATGACTGCACGGAAACGCTAAAAAAATTGGCCTTTAACACACTGCCCGTGCTGGCTCTAAAGAGGAAAAAAGAGATATTATTTTATGCATGCAGCGCAAGTAGTTGATAGCTAGACTCAATCAGCAAACTGAAAAAATCAAGAGGAGTTTAGTCTCTTAAAACGCAACCATCTGGTCTGGACGGATGACTTCGAATTTACCATGGGCGAAGAGGAGCCCTAGCTTTTCCGGGGGGGCTGCAAAGTCAATCAAAAACCAAGAGAGTCAAAAGAAACTTTTCTGAGAGGATGCATGCGTGAAGAAGTACTCAACAAAATGGCAAGCCAAGCAAATTGGAAGGAAGGAATCAAACGGTCGCTCTTTTCCAAAATCAGTTAGTAATATATAAATTGACAGGCGGATCGGGGGCCTGGTGCTGCAGATTGACACAGAGAGACCCTAGGGTGAAAGGGGAGTCCGACGTAAACAGACGCGGGTGTCCATTGTTCAAAGAGGTATACACACAGGCACGCACATAGCATGCATATATGAAACAAAACAAAAGCGGCGAGCAACGATGAGCCATCTCTCCAAAGAATGCATTGATCGAAACAGGCGGATGAGATTGAAATAAAAAAGGAGTCAGGCGGGAATTATTGAAACCAGACAGCCTGTCGTCACAGTAACTCCTTACACGATGGAGCACGGCACGTACATTCTACTGGACTCTAGAAAGAGATCATGAAGATCCAACAGAAAGCCAGGGAAGCGAGGCCTCTGCAGCGTGCAGACAAAATCGAATCACATTCACACGAGTTGACAGAGGGCAAAAAGTAAAAAGCGGCCAAATACCACAGACATGCGCTGGTCCGTCGACCAGAAAGATCTTGTCTTTTTTTTTCCTTTATCGTTCACTGACCGTGGGAGGAGGGGGAATGGGGGACTTGAGCTGCATCTACATGAAGAGAGTAGGAAGGAAGGAAAGAGTTGACGCAAGCAGGCAGACAAGTGAGCGAAGAAAGGTGCATGTATGTATCACACGTATACGGCCACGGCATATCATTGAGCAGACAGATTCTGAATCAAAAAGTCACCAGGATGGCTTTTCTTCTGCATAAAGTGTCCAAAAATCATACATATACACATACACATACACACACACACATATACACACACACACACACATACACACACACACACACACACACACACACACCAGACGGCTGTACGTTTAGGGGGCAAAACGAAAGCTATCAAGCTTTCCAGACCTCCATTTTTCTCTTCGTCTAGCTCCCCGTCTTTGTTCTTTTCTTTGTTCATCTTGCTCGTTTCCGTTGGTTGACGGACAGAGATTATGCAGAGGAGTTTTCATATTATTCTGTCTACCCAGTCTCGAAACATCACAGGCCTTTGTAAGGAAGGCGTTGAAAGTGGCAAAACCTCACAAATCCAGAGGCTCATACAGTAAAGAATTCATTCAAAGATCGCGAGTTGTTCCTTTCTTCACGATTTTAATAGTATTTTGTTGTCTGTTGCTCTGTGTATTGTCATATGCGCACCCCTGTCCGTACGTCTCAGGGCAAAACAGAAGATGGAAGATGGGAGGCGAGGCGAATTGAAATCATCAGAATGACTTCAGGGGGAAGGGGCATAAATCAGGACAAACAGAACGGAGGGACAAAGACAAGATAGAAGAATTTTCAAACCAAGGCTTACAAGAAGCTGACCAACCACTCGGGACTGCAGGAACGTGAGGCACGTATAGAGGTCGGAGCTGTTCTCGTACATGTCTCTCACAGCAGAGAGGATGTCCTGCATAGGGATCTGCAACCAGAGAGAAATCAGATCGAGGGGCGGGGAAGGAGTTCACTAAGGACGTGCAGCTAAGCAAAAAAGAAAATTAAGGTAGAAAAGCTGTCGCAAAGGAGGGGAAAGAAAGGAAATAAAGAACGAAACATCGACATTCTGTCTTGTTCTCCCGGTTCTTTTCTTTCTTTTTTCTGTCTTTGTCTCTTCCTCCCCCCCTTTCTCTCTCTCTCTCTCTCTCTCTCTCTCTCTGTGTGTGTGTGTGTGTGTGTGTATGTGTGTGTGTGTGTGTGTGTGTGTGTGTGTCTGTGTGTGTGAAGGGGAGGGGGGGGAAGAAGCGAGTGATAGAGGGAGTTTCACACACAAGATTTCTGTCTCCGTCATTCATTGACAACCTGAAGACACACTCATGCATAAACTTTCTCTCTCTGACAGACGGACAGACGGACAGCCAGATAGACAGACAGACTATATGTTTCTTCTTCTCCATTCTTTTCTTCATACAGATAGACTATACCGTCTTTTCTTTCCTTTTTCTCTTGCTTCAGACACAGACAGACAGACCATATGCTTCTTCTTCTCCCTTCTTTTCTTCATGAACACAACACACAGACAGACAGAGAGACAGACACACGGAAACTTCCATTCATTCTCTTCCGCTTTCTTCTTTTCTTTCATGCAGACAGACAGGCAGACGGAGAGACAGACTATATCGTCTTTTCTTCACTTCACTTTTTTTCTGACAGACAGACAGACGGACAGACAGACAGATAAATAAACAAACAGACTGAGAGACAGACTAGATGTTTCTCCTTTTCCCTTCTTTTCTTCATATGCATAATAGACAAAAAGAAAGAAATGACAAAGACAAAAGAACAGAACCCAGAGACACATACACAGGGTCACACATATACACACACACGCACACACACACACACACACAGAGAGAGAGAGAGAGAGAGAGAGAGAGAAAGAGAGAGAGAGAGAGAGAGAGAGAGAGAGAGCAGGGAGTTCGTCTATTGTATCTCTCTTGGTCATGAGTCGAATGACTGCCGAGGGGAAACACGATCATGTCAAAGGAGATACAGCCACGCATGCAGAACGATCGAACAGAGAAAAGTTATAGACAGAAATCATTAGAAGAGGAACAGAGTTACTGGTTCAATACCAAGTATCCCCCTCCCCATTCTCTGCATGGCAAGCTACCACTGCACGCACAAGAGAGATGAGCAGAGGGGCATCTTTCAAGTACTTTGTGCCTCAGGAATTTCAAAGAACTTTGTTCCGATATTGGTATGCAAGTGGTTTTGCACGCAGACTCTCAAATGGCAAGTCAATCCCTGAACTTCTTGTTCGTAAAGAGAAAACGTTTCAGAAAAAATCAATTACATTGACAGTCACTTCTTACTGACTCAGAGCGAGTCTGTTTTGACATTTTCTTTTTTCTCGTCCGGTGGCGTTCACACACAGACACAGTCTGAGAGCTCTCTCACCTCTTGCTCCCCCTTCAGAATCTTTTCATTTTCCTTTAGAGTTCCTCAAAAAGAGTCTGGTAGCCAGTGCATTTACAGTAAATATTTTTTTTTCAGAAGACTAATCTAAAGAAGATGAACGATCGGAACGATGAAATTATTGAAGAGGAATCAAAGTTACACTGCAGTCGCAGACTCTCTGAGTTGTATATCTTCCTTCATGCATGCAGTACATCTTCGACTAACCCGCAGCCTCTCCACGGCGTCCACCCTCTGCGGATTCTCCCTGAATTCGACAAACGTATGGAGACGTACGACGCAGAGGTCTTTTATTACATATCGAGACGGGACAGGCAGATGCATAACACATAAACATACGTAAAGCCCGTGATGATCCTGTTGGCAAAGGTTTATCGCGAGAAGCAGGACAGGAAAGACAAGAATCTAGCTGCTTCGTCTTCTCTGCTCTTCCTTTTTTTTTCATTCTTTTCACAACAAGACAAAGAGGGAATTACTGAAAAGAAGAAGCTCACAATTTTGTAGATGAAAAGGAGACAGTCGCGGCTGATGCACGTATATGCACGTGTACAAATTGTGCGCATAAGTCTGTTTCAAGAGGGAACTTGATAAACAGACGTTCCTTGCAGATTTTCTTTGTCACTTCTGTACCAACACATTCATCTCATCATCCAGAAAATAATCAAACCATACGCTTTGACTAACCACAGCTCCGCCGGAACTGTCCTTGCGAACACGGTGAAATGGCAAAGTTCCCACCTCAATGCCTCGGAGTCCTCATCCCACTCCCACCAGAGCCCCTCATGGGCCGTCTTGACCTTCTCCCCCCTTCTCCCATGCCTCTGTAGCGCAGACGCCATCACTCCTTCAGGATCGCACCAGGCCGACCACTGTAGGAACATCATGAAGAATATTTACAGGTTCGATTATTTGATGCAACTCTCCACATACAGAAGTACGATCAAAAATCGGTACCAGCTGATAAAGCTAGATAGTCGGCTGACGGTAGAGAGCAGAATAAGGCAGAAAGGGTAGAGATGCACATTCTGTATACGGAGAGAGTGCAGCAAAGAATAGAAAGCTAAGGCAGCAGACCCAGATGGGCAGGTTGACAGAGGGAATGAAAGCAGATTTGCAGACATGCAATTTTGGCATACAGGATCGATCGAACTGAAAGGAGGGGGGCACTTCATCAGAACAGAGGATCATAGAAAGCGGCGCAGCCATCAAAGGTTCGTCAAAGGGCTCGACGCAGTCAGTAAAGGAAGCCTTTTCCGTCTCTGTTTCTTTGGCATTCCTTGTAAAAAGTCTATCGTGCTCTCTTTCTCTCTTTCTTTTCCCCTCACTTTCCCTCTCTACGTGTGAATGCACCGTTTCAAATCTCTTCAATATGGGGTGCAGGCATAAAATCCAGGGATGGAATGGGGGGACACCTCTAGCTCAACTGAATGATCCGTTCGAGTCAGACCACAAGAATTGAGAGGACTGAAAGTGTCAGACTGACATACAATTAAGGGTAGACGGAAGCTCTCTCTTCACAAACGAATAATCAGGACCACCAGCTACGACCACCAGTCAGAGCCCTTCCAAATTGCCCCATGCAGACCTAATTGAAATGGACAATCAGTAATTGAGACCAACAAGCTTACCGGCTAGAATGGTAGGGTGGGATGGATGGGGACGAGGCTGGTCATTTCCTCAACAATGATAGACAGAGGACACGGAAAGGCTGGTGGCACAGAAGAACGTCAGGCGATAGCTCCTTCGAAGCAAAGCAGTGCGTCCAACCACTAATGCGCAAGCAGTTGTATTTGTCTGCTAAGGGCACCACTGTTGGACGGCAGTTTTCGAAATGATCTGAAAGAGATAATCTGTTTTCGAACTCTTAAGATCTCTTAAGTATTTGGATGATTTTGGATGCTTCTGTGCCGTGATGTGCCGTGGCATGCCGCGTGGCCCCATCGTGGCCTCCGCGGGGCCGAGCGAGCCTGCATGCATGTATAGAGCTATAGCGCGATATAGCGCGTGATTGATTGCATGATTCAAGGCGAAAAGTGCATTGGCATCGCCTCAGACTGCATATGACTGCAATTGACTGCATCGCCTTCATCTTGGACGGACATGGACGGACAATGACTAATTGTTCCCTTCTGTACCTCCTTGATTTCCTCGGATTTCCTCTAAGAAATTCCGAGATTCCTTGCAGAACACCACTCGATCATCGGCTTCTCTTCTGACATTCGTGATCGACGTGGGGCTCCCACCATGCAGGCTGATTAATTGCTGTCCATATCTGGATCACGTTGTGGAGCGATGTTACTAATCCCAAGTTCGATCTGAGAGGGAGTCTATATATCTGGTTCCTTTTTGGCTGCCGCTCGGATTCAGGGGGGGGACAGCCCAGAAGATAGAAAAGGCTCTCCTGGCGAGATTGCTTTGCCCTTGATTGGATCACTTTTGCCGTGGGAATTGGAGACGAGGAGGAACAGAAGGAGTGAGGATGTTGGACTTTCTGGACTCCATCGGCAGCCACAGCGGCAGCGATGACCGTCTAAAGTTCAGTCCTGAAGACGCGAAGGACACCGCGAAGAAAGTGTTCGGAATCACTCATCTGAAAGATTTTCAGCTTTCTGCAATCAGAGCGTGCTTCGAGCGGAGCCCGTCTCTTGTCATTCGTCCAACCGGAGCAGGTGGGTACATTCGTCGTGCACCCCATTCCGTCTCCTTTGTATGCTCAATGTGTTTTTCCCAGGATCAGAGCCAGCGTTCTTTCCAAGAAACTGCATTCCTCTTGGGGTTGACGAGTTAGACTTTCTTCTCCTTCCCTGCAGGAAAATCCCTTTGCTTCCAGCTTCCCGCAATGATGAAGGCTTGCGAGGGGCGCTTCGTCTTGGTGATTTCTCCTTTAGTCTCCCTGATGCAAGATCAAGTGGAGTCCTTGCGGAAGAGGGGAATCGTGAGTCGATCTCTTTCTGTCGCTGCGTGGAATCCCTGTCCTCTTCTCTTTTGTTTGCAATGCGTGGAAAGTAAGTAGCGTTGCCTCCTTGCATGAAGGAAGGAAGGAAGGAAGGATGGAAGCTTTCTTATTCTCCTGAACATGAAGGCCCCTCGCCGTCATTCTCTTCTCTTCTCTTCTTTCCTTCTCTTTCCTTCCTCCAGGACGCAGCCTTCATGGGACCGTCAGGAGGGGGCAGCTGGGGCAGTGTGGTCAAGGTCAGTGAGTCAGTCAGTCATCCCTCCTGCCTCCCTCAGACCTGCTCATCAGATCTGTCCTTCTCTTTCGGTGAGCGCCTGGATCTTCGTCTTTGTTTTTGTGGCCCCCGTCTGTTTGGGCCAGTCAGATCTCCCTCCCTTCCTTGAAGGCTTCAGATCCTTGCATTATTGTATTTGCGATGATTCGTGCTTGTAGTCTTTCACTTCCACGGTCTCTCCTTTCCTTTTTTGGCTTTGGCTCTTCTCTTCGTTTCTAATCTCCTATGCAGGGAAAACACCCTGTCGTGTTTGCGAGTCCCGAGTACCTCCTGAATATGGTGGATTCTCTCTGTGAGATCGAGGACAAACTTGTGCTTCTGGCTGTTGATGAGGTCAGTCAGTCAATCCGTGGGTGGGTCAACTCAAGTGGTCTTATCTGCATTCTTTTTGGTCGGATGGGGTCGAATGTGGTTTGTCTTTTGTGGATCTGACGCACTTTCAATGACTGTCGAGTGGATCCACTGCTAGAAGGTGGTGTCGCTGATTCAAGCGTGGAAGGAGGTGTGAACGCTTTGGGTTGTTATGCCCGAACATTAATTGCGGGTTTCCCCTTGGAATACAGGAACTTTCTCTTCCTTTAGCAGACTGGGTAGATGTGGTAATATGTCGTGTGTGTATCCTATTCATTCTTTCTTTCGTTCTCACTGTCGTTCTTCCTTTTTCTTCTTTCTCCCTTGGTTCCCTTTCTGTCTGTCTGTCTGACTCTCTCTCTGTGTATGTGTGTGTATGTGTGTGTGTGTGTGTGTTTGTGTGTGTGTGTGTGTGTGTT
>JAHBMJ010002768.1:1410-15820 GCA_018398765.1 Chromera velia
ACGCACACACAGACACACACAGACACACACACACACACACACACACACACACACACACACGCACACGTACACACAAACACACACACACACACACACACACAGAGAGAGAGAGAGAGAGAGAGAGAGAGAGAGAAACAGAGGCAGAGGCAGAGACAGAGAGACGGACGCTGAGAACAGCAAGCAGCTAGACCGAACGGGCATGCATGCAGACGCTATAAAGCAGGCAGGCAGACCGGGAGGCACGAAAATGGAGAGAAAAATCTGAGAAAACCGAGGGGCGGGAACAAAGAGGCTGGCTGACAAAGAGAGAGGAGGGGTACATAGTGAAGTGGACTGCCGGAAACGGCGAAGAAACGAATCCGAGGAATCGAGGTTGAAAACCGAGGGGCGGGAACAAAGAGGCTGGCTGACAAAGAGAGAGGAGGGGTACATAGTGAAGTGGACTGCCGGAAACGGCGAAGAAACGAATCCGAGGAATCGAGGTTCAACGGAAAGGGGAGAGGAAGGAGGCGAATTAATGTCGGGGGATTGCGTGCAGGAGAAGAGATGGAGGAGAGGAAAAGCGCTGTCCGCCTACCTGTAACACGGGGGGTGGGAAAGAGCAAATCTGAATCAGTGCAGAGAGGAAGGAAAAGGATACTGAAGGTCGAGCTCAAATAGGAATGATCTGGGAATGAGGAGCGCAGAAAATCCCAAACAAGTAGAGAGAAGAACCTGCAGAAAAGGCTAGCGAAGCTTCCTGACCTGAAAGACAAAGGGGGGGCTGTCGAGTGTGCGCTTCTGCGTCCCTGCCGAAATCGCCTCGAAGTTGGGAAAGCGTACGGTCAGCTCCAGATTGTCTGGAACAGAAAACGGAGACGGGCGAGAAGAGCGGGCAGTCAGGAGAATTCACAGATGATGTGCAAAAATTTTATCAGCCACCCCTTTTTAAGAGTCCTTGCCAAAAAGAAACACGGAACCAAAGGCACAATGTGTTGTCGGACTGGACAAAGTGGGTATAGACAGCTTTCGCGGCAGATCAAGGAATCACATACTAGGAACGGGACAGGTGGCTCGTCGAAAGGACCCACCGTTTGTCTCCATGTCGACGACTTTCTCGTGCAGAAGCTTGAAGTGCTTCTTCATGTTCTCGTCATCGTGCTGGTCCACCAGCTTTCTCTTCATGCGGCTGCCACATCCAGACACAGTACAGGTGACCATCCCCTCCAGGCACGCATTCTCTACGTGGTGGGAGACCTCGGCCCGTGCGATGATCATCGCACACCCCTGGTTTGGGCAGGGCACGGGGAACTTGGGGCAGCTCCTCAAGTGCGCTGCTTTGGCATTGAACCGCACCTGCTGAAGGCAGTGGTTGCAGGGAACGAGGCGATAAGGGCACCCCTGTTTGTGCACAGCAAGCACGCCGCGCTTCATCTTCGCACTACACGGGTGACCCCTCGAAAGGACATGCCGTCTCCTGTTCAGGGCATTCGGAATCGATGTGCTTCTCCAATTCTTTCTTCGTGCCTGTGAACGCGCAGTTGCTGGCGAAATTCAGGCACTTCCACTGAACCTCCTCGATCAGATTTCTCAGCAGGGCAGGAGCCCTCTGGGTTTTCGAGAAATGCCCCCTGCAAGAGGGACAGGGTTTGCGCTCCTGAAGGACGGTCTCGATGCACGGACCACAAAACACGTGTCGCGCCTCACAGCCTACTTCCTGCGGATCTTCCAGATAGTCTAGGCAGATTGCACAGATGGCGTGCTCTGCCTGCTTCTGAAAGCTGGGGGCTGCAAAGGAGGCGTCAAGACCAAGACGTCTCATTTCGGCACCAATTTCTTGTCCAACCGCAAAAATGCAGGGAAATTGCCTTGAGCAACAGCTTTAACTTAATTCTCTTTTCAATGACACGGGAACAGACTCGGGAACTGTACCATTGACACCAAATGATATAGGGGATTGGGGTATGTTTGTGGCGGGTTAAATCAGAATAATAAATCTCAGACAGTTCAGAGGCTTTGGTTTTGAGAGAGGAGCATGACGAAAAAGTCGGGGGGGGGGCCCATGCAAGATGACCCAAGAAGCTTTGGCCCGGAAATGCCCGGAAAACGCGTATAGCTTAATTTTTTTTTTTTTTTGCCCGGCACTTATTAATACAAAGAGTTGAGGTGCATGGGAGTGGGCGCGAATTAGCGCGAATCTCGGATTGAAAAATCTGACGCACACAGAGGCATGTCCCGGAAAGAGAGGTTAGAATAGGTTAGAGGGCACTTAACAACAAGGGTAAACGCTTTCCGGGCCATTCGCATGGAGTGCGTCAGATGTGTAACGGCGGCCGGCCCGCGTGCGCGTGCACACAGTTTTTTGAATCATCAGAAAGAGACAGAATATGAAACAGGAGAAGGCAACATAATGTCTAGCATAACGTCCAGGGATGCAGTGTCTTGAAGAAGAACAGTTACATAATCGAATGCTCTAGGCAATCATAGGCGACCAGAGTTCCATAACACATTGTTAAAGACTCGTTGAGACTTATTTTCCATTTATAAGCTTAAAAAAAAAAAATTAAAACAACTTCTAAGTAAAAACTCCACCTAGGGTTCGGCATCAATCAATCAATCAATCAATAATGTTAACCAGGTTCCAGAATGTAGCCTGGTATTAACTAGTATCACCTGATAGTTCTGGTCTAGTATATTTCAGTTTTCAACGTTCAGGCGATATTAGGCTGACTATTTAAACTAGGTAGCATACAACAAATTTCTTGTCTATAAAATCATTTAAATTCTATTAAATTCGGTGCAATCTAACTTAAAACATAGATCCTATCCTGATGATGATGATGATGATGTATGAGGTTAAAGCCGGTGAGCCATATAGGCTCAGGCCAACTTAGTATTCTATCATCAATAATCCCAAATAATCTTATATTCCACATGTAAAATCCATTATATTCCGCAAAAATTGACTTAGTTTCATAGAATGGTTTTAAATCACCGTTAATATTGGCCTCCATATACCTCAATTTCGCTACTTTATAGTGTATTTTTTTTTTAAATCATTTTTTTTCAGCATTCCAGACCTGTCTTCTTACGTTAAAGAAAGTTTTAATCAACATAGGGTATTGATTTGTGACATCCTTGAAGCATATGACCTTTTCTTGCCTCGCATTAAAAGTATCCCATCTACGAATACAGATAACAATGGCATGCATCATACTAGGCATCATAGTCATAGTCAGCCGTTTTCCATCGCTTCTCTCCCCGATTCTCCCCCTCCTCCGGCTTCTCCCCCTCCCGCAACCCCCTGAGGCGCTGTCGGGACGACAGGTCCGCCTGGTGGCCCCGAAAAGCCAGCACCTCCAAGGACCAGTGCTAACGGAATCGGGAATTTGGTCTCTCGCTGCCCGTGTCCCTGGACATCCACGCTCGAGTCTTGCCACTCTCCTGCCCTTCCTCCCGAGAGGTTGGATGCGAGACACACCCTCTTGTAAATCCGCATCAGAATCGACGCGGAGCTGCCGCCCCCTCCCGTCACCCCTCCAACGGCAGAAGAGGAAGAGGAGCTGGAGGAGGACGACGCACAAGAAGAGGACGACGAGGACGAACTCGACCCCCCAAGATCGTCCCCTCCCGCGTAGACCGACGGAGGATCTGCCGCGACTGCTACTGGAATCTGCTCTCTCGATCGATCACACACACAGACGCATGACAGGACAAGACAGGAAGGACAAGGGACAGCAAGAAAGGAAAGGGAGGGTAGCGTCATCACAGCGAATCAGCAAGCTTGCCTCTGATTTGATTTTATCCAAACGGAATGCATCCGAAGAAAAAGAGGGAGGGTTCTGACATTCCGTGACAAACAGAAACGCCCAAGTCATCGTTGACACGCATATTTGTGTTCTGTATACAGTCAGACATGAGAGACTAAACACCAAAAGAAAACCAAACGAAAGTCGCTCTCTCACAACTCCAGACGGACTAAATCCACGCCCACGCCCACCTGCAGGAACACGGTCCGGGTTTTCAGGATGAGGCCCGACGAGGAGGCCCGAACGTCTTCTACCTCTTTGTTCGGACACGTCCAGTTCAAATCGTAGTCGCAATACACCCCCATTCCATGCGTACCTCCCCCACCTCCACCACTGCCTCCATTCCCATCCTTTCCTCCATCCCCCCCCGCCCCAGACGCTCTTCGACCTTCCATACCCCCACCCCCCCGTTGTCCGTATGCTTGCCCGAAACACGACACCACCTCCGCAAGTTTCGGCGAGTTCAGATCCAGCAACACAATCCGCGAAGGATAGAAGAGAAGCACACGACGAAAAACGTGACGAGAAGACCCCTGAGGCGTTCCGCCCCCTCCCGCCGCCTCTGCGCCCGCCGCCGCACCAGATGGGCCGCTGATGGATCCACCGGCGCCGCCACTTCCACGCCTCTCCCCGCTTCCCCTACGAGACCCTGTACCTCCCCTCCCCCCCCCCGCCCCCCCAGGATAGGCATGGCGGTCAAGTTCAATGAACTCGAGCAAGTTGGAAGCCAGAGAGAAGGTCAAAAGTTCTCGCACTTCTGCCTCGTGCACCGCAAACTCACGAATCACCCCTTGAGGACCCCACAGCATCCTCGCAGGTCTCTTTCTCGTTGTGCGCAACTTCTTGCTTGTCGTGCCCCCGGAAAGTCCCGCAGACACCCCCCCAGTGACCGAGCTAATGGCCTGTCCTGCCTTGTCGAAAGGTTTAATAATCGTTCCCATCACCCCCTTCCCTAGACCCGTAAAGAATCCCTTCACCCCCCCCTTCTGGGCCCCCTTCACAGGCTGGACGAAAACGTCGGCAAGGGAGAGCACCCCCTCAGCCAAGTCCTTGCCCCCCTGTTTGAACCCCTGTCCCATCGACTGGGGACCCTTTCCGCCGAGTCGTTCTCTCTCCTCCTGCAGTGATGAATGTATGATGTCAGGAAGAGGCCAAGTCCGCAAACAAAGTGTACAACTAGTCATTCCAGAAGACAAAGGAGGACTCTGTGCGTTTTCAGACAAACCATTCCAAAAAGCTTTACTTTCTTTCCATTGCTGGTGCAAAGAGAGATCGAGAGGCAAAACCAGAGCATAGAAAAGACCGCAGGTGCACTGAGGAAGGAAGCGGCTGGAGCAAAAATGGAAATTGTGTTGCCGCCTTTTAATTGTCTTGTAGGTGTGTTCGTTGATGCCCTTCCTGTAGAAGGTCAGCTCCAATTTGAAAACACCCAACAAGATCCTTTCACTTTCTGTACAGTGCTTATACAGTGAGAAAGAACCCACCTTCTGTCTCCTATTGATGTACTCTCCGTCGAAGGTCAGGTGCCCCAGGAGGGAGCTCGTGGTTGATGTGACCTTGCTGGCTGCCTTGAAGACGGCGGAGGCGCCAGTCTTTCCAACCTCCACGGGGAGACGGGGGAGGTTCAGCAAGGAGGAGTGGCCGAGGATGCTGCTGATGGAAGCCATCACCTGCATGGATGGATATACACACACAGAGATCTCATACTTACACATACAGAACATACACTGGTATCCAGTCCTTCCCACGCACACATATGCACATACACACGCACCCGCATATATCGACACACAACTTTCAGCATGCATCGAAAGAAAAAAATTGAATCACACACACAACACAAACGGAGAAACCTCCGCCCCTCTAACCTTCCAATAGTAGGCCTCCGACAGTTGATCCGAAACGCTCGTAAAGCTGCCCCTCCACTCGCTCATCACCTCCTCGGTCATCTCCAAGGGGGCGGCTGTCAGGGTCAGCTTGCCAGAGAAGGAGATCAACTGCAGGGCATGAACACACCGACCGTGTAATAAGAGAAACCTGCGGAAATTTTGGAAGAAGGAGTTTTGGTAGAAGCAAATCGACTGTACTGCTCACACTTCAAGAAAACCCTGACACAAGTCTTTGTGTTCATGTACAGAAACAAAGGCGCATGTATGCATGAGACAGACCCTCTCCTTCCCTGTCCACAAGACGAATCGCAAAGGAAAAAAAAAAATACAGTGATACCAGAAGAGACTCGCCAGACCTGCAGGAAGAGTCGCACAACGTCGGGGAGTGCCTGAATTCTCCGAAGAGAGAGGGCACACCAGATTCGGACGATGAACGAGTGCACCCTCAGTCTGCCTATCGTCAGCACCGTGGGGACCTGAGGAGGCTCGAACGTGTCGTACAGGTTGTTCGTGCTGGCAAGCCACGCGAGAATATCCGAGCGGTGAACACCTGCACAGAGTGACAAAAAATGAGCATGCTTGCTTGAATCCAAGAGACAACATGCAAAGAAAAGACCAAAAAGCAAATGAGAACAGACGGCAGGCCGTTAGACAAAATTCCTGAGGAGGTGTCAAGGCACTCACCCACAAACGAAATTTCCGAGGAGGTGTCAAGGCACTCACCCACAAACGAAATTTCCGAGGTGTCAAGGCACTCACCCACAAAGGAGGCGAAAAAGCATGTTGCCAGGGAGGAGGACAGAGATGTGGCATTCATTCTGAATGAAAGAGTCTCCATGAGAGGGGTCCAGAAAGGAGAAATTGGCACACACACGCACACACACACACACACACAAACACGCATGTGCAACGAGGGACGGACACATGCTGAGCGCACCTTTCGAGAGGGTTCCCCCCAAACTCTCGAGGCACTCCTGCACGAAGCCCTGGATGCCGTACAGCATTGCATCCTCAAAGTCGACCTCCAAGTCGTCAACGAAAGCTTCGAGGACCTTAACCACGAAATTGCCTGCAGCCATCCACATTTATCCACACACATGTTGTCATCAACTGCCCCTTTCTCTTTCTCACGGATTTGCATGTCCGTCAGTGTGTGTGTGTGTGTGTGTGTGTGTGTGAGAGAGAGAGAGAGAGAGAGAGAGAGAGAGACTGACAGGCAGACAGGCAGAGACAAAGGATAAAGAAAGCCGGGATGAGCTCCGCAGATCGGCAGTCAATGAATGGAGTTTTTTTTCTCCAGCTTGCCTGTTCCACTTTCTTCTCATTCTCTCTCACTTTTCTCTTTTCACTGCACTTATCGATACATGCACTGTGCCCGCAGAATGTCAATTGAACAGAGAGAAAAGAACCCACGCACACGGACGTACCTGCAGAAGAGACGAAGGCCCTCTCCAAGTACACCTTCACGAATTCCGTCTTCTCTGGTTCTTTCGATGCCAGCAGGACGGGCCTTTTTCTCCTTTCCCTCCCCCCCTCCTCCAGCTGGGAGTCTACTTGGATGTCCCGAATCTTGAACAGAACGTTCTGCTCGTCATCACGCGCACCAAAAACCTGCACAGCAGACGGGAACAAAGAGAGCGAGGGGGGAAGCATCAAGACACGCATGCACACGCGTACGCCCCAAATGAAAGCTCGGCAAACAAATTCGCATTGGCACAAGGGAACGAAGGCATTCCAAGTTCTTCAGTCGACCCGGTGCACTCCAGGCATCGCGTTCAAATCACTAAAAATAAAACTCTTCCAACGGTTCTTTGAATCGATAATTTGCCCGCTCCTGCCCCCCTGCATGCCCACCCCCTGCCCGGCTGCCCGGAGGATGACAAACTGACTGACTGACTGACTGACCAGGGAGATTCCTGAAAGTTCAGCGAAGAGCAGTTCCTCCCGCAGTCTGTCAGAAACGAGAGAGACCCCCAACTGGCCGATGTCCACCTGGAGAACCTGAGAGGCAAAATTGGCCCTCTCAGATCCTGCACGAAGCTGGTTCTGTATCAATCTGCGGAACGCGGCCTTCCGCATTGCAAGTCCCGGGTCGGGATACTGACTGTCCGCGTCATCGTAGTCTTCATCCGCCGACGTGAGAGATGACCGTGGACCCACTCCGTCTCCTCCATTTTCGAGCTGTTCGAGTTCCATTCTCTCCCTTTCTCTTTCCCTTTCTCTCTCTTTGCTGCTTCCGTGTTTCGACCTGACCATGATCATAATCAAATCCCCAGCCCTTTCTGTTGTGATCACAACCTTTCCGTATCTCTTTGTTCCCCTCTGCGCCCCCCCCTTTCCCTGTCTGTCAAGGTCGGAAACTTCAAACCGTCGAGGGATGAACGAGATCGGGTCTAGGTCCAGAGAGAGGGCCTCCTTCGGAGCGACAGTCGTTTTGGTCAACCAAAGAACGACGTAGGCCTGCAGGCAGGAGACGGGGGAGCACGTACACCCAGCCGCGTGGTTCCTTTCACGAAAGACAAACATTCTGAGCAGACTCTGGGAGCGGCTGTCTTCTCAGTCAGCAAGCAGAGACTCCCTTCAGGAACAGAGGTGAAAGCAAGTCACTTAGTGCCGTCAGGGCACTTTGCTATTTTGGGCCCATTTCAAGCACAAGACGGGAGGCCAGTCAGCCAAGGAAGTAAATAATCAATCAAGGCGACTTACTGACCGCCCTTGAGGCCCTGTGGAACGGTTCCGGCCACCCAAAGAACGTCGCCTCCCCATACCCACAGAAGAAGTGCTGCCCCGACAGGCCGCCCGACCGAGTACCAGAGCTGCCAGTCGCAACCGACTCTCCTGTGCTGATGCCCGTGATGGCGGTCGAGTCGCGGGGCTGCACGTTTGGTCGGTTGCATAAAGGCACGAAATTTCTCATCTACACACAGATTCCACAAACAGATCCACACACACAAATCACATCAAGCCCTCAAGCAGACAGAGAAACACACAGATAGATACAGTGCCTACAGCTCTCTCTCAGTGGTCCAAATCCGTCATGTATGGGCGTAGATTGAATGAACGGACTATGCAAAGCATGTCGAGTTCGCCAGAGCCGAAGAAGTGGCTCACCGGAGTTAGCTTGAACTCATCGTCACTCATCGAACTCATCACATGGAAGTGACAGACACACCGTCAGATTTTGTGCGCAACTTGACAAGTTGAAGATCAAGAAGTCCGTCCAGAGCGTCAAAGAGGCAAACAGAGAAGCTTAGAAAAGCGCTGACGGATAGGTATGAGAATACAAACACGTCAACAGACTCACCCGTATGTCCCCATGGTAGGGCTGCACAGAGACCCTCCAGAGACTCTTGCATTTGTTGATCAGCACAAATCCCGACTCGGTCCGCGACCCGCCCTGCGGCCCAACCCCAGAGCTCACGTCCCCTGCCCGACGTAGAGTCACACTACGCACCCCTCGGTTGGGCGCCACCTCCACGGCCACTGCCATATGGTCAAGGGGGCCTTTGCGCATGTGACTGTCGGCATTCTGACGCGCAGGGATGCACATCGAAGTCACCCCTGCAGTCTGCTCAGCGGCAATAATCGCATCCGACCACCTGTACACGCTCTGTGTCGCTGGGTTGGAGCGCGAAGTGCCGCTCCCGCTGCTTCTTGTGTCCTCTGTAGCTGCCCCCCCGGCAGAGACAGGGAGGACCTCTGGTCGGATTTCAAAGAGGTACGGCGAGAGCGCCTCTGTGGGAGTCACATCGCTGGTGTGCTGACTGTGCAGACGCCAGTGGACGGGACTCGTGGCTCCTGCCAAAACTGGAGGCAGGCAGGCAAAGATAGAGAATGAAGAGAAAGCTAGGAATGGGAGCCGCGAAACGACCCGATCAACGACGCGCACATTCTTATCGTGCCTTCTTTGTTTCATTCCTCTTGGAAAGAGACGAAAAAGAGAAAGAAAGAGAGAAGAAGCTCCCTCCCTCCCTGCCTGCAGACCCACCTTTGAGAAAAGGTCCCCCTGCCTGTCGCTGTTTCACGCGAACCGGCACATCCAAATGATTCGTGAGGATGTACTTTGGAAGCAGAGTCACCACGCGACTGAAGGCGCCTGCACACCGGAGCCGGGGGGGGGGGACAAAAGACGGAAGACCAGAAATCCTCCTCGAAGAACAACCACAAAAAAGGATTTCACAGGGAAGAACAAAAAAGGAGCCACGCAAAAGCCTACACTGGCGTCATGCAACTAAACATAGCAACTACACGTCGCGAGGAGGCCTGGGTCCCTTTACGTATCAGTGTTGCACTTGACGTTCATCTGTCCGCTCATGACATTTGAAAGAAGACTGAGAACAAGATGGTTTTTGAAAGCATGTGAATGAGTGCCCCCCCCGCCCTTTGCTTGCAGAAAGCAGCCACTGACCGACCTCCCGTCTCTCCAAGGCTGATTTGTTCGCAGTGCATGCAGAAAGTGAACACCTCTCGGTCCCCAGTCACCTCACATTCAGAGAAAGAGCCCACAGCGGGGATGTCGATAAGACACCTGAATTAAGAAACACACAGACAGCATTTCTATTCTCTTTCACTCGTCAGTTCGTACCTTTGCTCTACAGGACAGACGTGAAAATCTATTCAGCCACTTCCCTTAACCCAACATATGCACACAGACGAAGAAAACCCGCCAGCACTGCACAAACAGACCATTTGAAATCTGGCATGTCTGTCAACATCCCCGGTCGTTGCACACAAATCTTCTTTGACATGTTTTCTGCGGATACTTTCTCCTCTCCCTTCATGTCTGGCTGACTTTTGAGAGTGCTGTCCATCCCTGGACGCGTATTCGCTCGGGAGAAGGAGCTCAATCTGGGGCTTCTGCAACCGCACATGCAGATAGGTGAAAACGCACATACACTTTCTGCCGCCTCCGGTCTGGACACTACCTGTGCAAATCGCTTCAAAAGCACGGAAGTGTGCCTCTAAAAAAGAGAAGGGCGCTGAAGTGACAAAGGAAGTAACTAAGCTTAATTCATTCAGGACACCACGCATACATACATCGAAAGGGGAGGGGGTGAAGAGAAAGAGACAGACAGACAGACTCGATTTTCTTTCTTCTTTTTCTTTCTCTGGACAGCCTGAGAGATAGATAGATAGATACATAGATTGATAGAGAAGAAGAGACTTCTGAAGCGGATGGGATGGAAGGGGTGTCCTTTCGACCTACACAAAAATACATCATCTTCACAAAAAGAAGTAAACTTGCAGCAGACCTCTGACGCCCCCAGCAGGTACAAGTTGTTGTTGAACGGAGGCAGGAGGAGTCTGTTGCTGTTCCCAGAGTTGTCCGGTTGACCCAGCGGTTTCATCAGGAGGCCCGTCCTGTCGACGAACCAGCGGGGAGCCGCGATCGTTGCCGTCAGTTGACGTCCAGCGATGCCTGCGTCCATGCATCCATCATCTCTCGCAGAAGGAAGACGGATTCCGATTAATGATTCCAGTGTATGACGATGCGAAATTACGGTCGTGAGGAAATGTTTGTATCGGTCAAGCATCTCCCTCCCGATCCGTCTGTGCGTTTTTGCCGATATCACAGAGAGACCAGTGGACCGACGGACGTTTCTTCTTCTTTTTCTTCTTCTTCTTCTTCATCTTCTGCTTGATGCTCTGAATGCTCTGCTTGTCCCCCCCCTACCCCCTCTCCCCCCGGCCAGAAGAAAAAACAGCAAATAGGTGTGGACGGCAGGCAAAAAAAGGGGGCGGGAAGCAAAGATGTCGTCATGCAACTGACCCCCATCTTCCAGCGATTCGTCTCTTCCTCTTCCCTCCCCTGCCGCCATAGGACGCGCACCCGCACCAAAATCCATCGTTGCAGAAGCGAGGCCAGCGAGAGGAGCCGCGAGACCGATGGACCCTCTGTAGATCTCCAGTTCCACAGGGGCGTGTTTGGGTGCGGGGACAAGGACCTGCATGCAGGGACACATACACATACACACACAGGGGAGGCAGGAAGGGAGGGAGGGAGAACAGGACCCCAAACTAAACAGGTATGGATCTGTTGCGGAAAGAGACAGTTGATGTAGGTAGGCCAGAGATGATCCAAAACAACGCTCAGAAACGACAAAGGGAAGCAAGGTAAGAAATTGATCGAACACCGCGTCTTGTCCCAAGAAAGGTCGCAAGCTCCACGCATTCACAGGAAATTCACCCAAGTGCGATTTTTAGAAAATAATGATCCGCTGATACAACGAATGAGGCGGAGGTCTTAAGTCACTGTAGCAAAATTGAAGAGAGCGGCACGCTGACCTTGACAACAGGTTCGTCCTTTTCTCTCTCTGCCCTTTCTCTTTCCCTTTCACGGGAATTATCCGAAGGACGAAACTTCCAACCGGCAACATCCTCCACACGGTCACTCCACGCGATGGGCACAGGAGCACGTTGACCTCTCTGGCTAAAGTTTCGCTCTTGGGGTTGGGGCGCAAAGTCGGTCAGAGCAAGTTTGAGGTCCAAGGAGTAGTTGGAGAAAAGTTCATAGACGTTGAAGCGAGAGTGGGGGAACATGGTGAAGAGGGTCTCACCCGCCTGCCCCCCCAC
This sequence comes from Chromera velia, assembly GCA_018398765.1. Taxonomy (NCBI): domain Eukaryota; family Chromeraceae; genus Chromera; species Chromera velia. The sequence continues at coordinate 13,661 of JAHBMJ010002768.1, forward strand.
GGCTCTGCTACCAGTTCTCCCCGACCCCCCCGGCCCCCCCGCTGACTCCCGGGGAGAGTGGCGAATCGCCGCCTCCAAAGGAACCGGAGTTGCGTTCACTCTGCATCGTGCATCATGCACGGGGTTTGAATGAAAAGAAGAAGCGGCAAGACACACGCGGAAAAAATAGTGAATGGATGGATGTGTAGAGGAAAGAGGTGCGGGAGAACCCTCTTTCTTCCATCTCGATCTCCGCATCCCGATTGTTCTGCCACCTCGCTTCACTCAATTCACACACAGAAAGACACAGACGCATGCCGTACACATACAATCTGCAGGACCTCATAAACGCGAGCTACAGTTGGGGATAGCCCATCATGTCCCACCGAGAGGTCTCTGGACCTGCTGTGTTTCTTTTCCAACTCTCTGTATGCTGCCCTAGGGGTGCTTTCAGTGGACATGCGCATGTCCATCCACCCTTCACACATACCTCGATCGTGTATTGATTGGGTGGACTGACTGACAGGGAAAAGGCAGGGAAAATGTGGACCTCCTTCGTGTTTGCCTCTGCAGGAAGAGCGCTGGTGGAGGACACGGTCTCAACCTGGAACCACAACTTTTGCAAGGTGACGCCCCCGCCTCCCCCACCAGGACCACCAACGCGCCGCCTCCCGCCGCTGCTGCTGCTGCCTGATGAAACTGCGTGTGCAGGGATGGCGAACTCGGAAAATCGAACCTGAGGGAAGGGAAGAGAAAAGAAGAAAGGATCCGATTCATGAGCCAGCAATCAATCTCTCCCACAAAAAATGTAAGTAAAGAAAATGAAACGACCTTTGAATCAACAAAAATTCCGATGACAGATAGACCACCCTCGATTCCCATTTCTCTCTTCGTGTCATCTTGAGGTTCTGCCTTCACACACACACACACACACACACACACACACAGAGATACATACATGCACGAATTAACCGACCTGCGTGCCCAGATTTCTGTCTGTATCCAGGACGTTCGTCCACCCCTCTCCTCCAGCGATGTCCTCCAATTCACCCCCGTACTGGGGACTCTCAGAGGTTCCCCCCCCCCCTCCGGCCCTCCCGCCATCTCCCCCTCCAGGCGAACCTTGACGGAATGTCGCGCTGTCGTCGGGTGCCACCGCGTTGCCAGTGGAGATGGCGGCGGGACGGAACAGAATCTGCAAGGCGAGTGATGAAAAAAGAAAAAACAAGAGAGAGAGGCAATAAGGAAGGAAGGGAAGAGGAGGAAGAAAAGAAAACTTATGTGCAGCACGAACGAAACGAATGGATGTCTTTGTACGGAAATTCAAACCTTTCTTTAAAATCCGCGTCGCTCTCTTACTCATTTCTCACCAGTTTACCAAATATCCTTCTTGTTCAGCTGTTCGTCGGTCTCTCCCCTTATTTGTGTCCCACCTTTTTTCTCTCAGTGGACCCTTCGGCTGCCTGTCTTTCGTACTTTCTCTGTGACAAAACAAGCTCCTGGGAAGAAAGGGACAGACAGACACATCATCTAGAGTCCCTCCCTACACACGCAGGCAGACACGCACAGAAAGTCTCAGAAAGAGAGGCGAGAGCCTTTCTCGTCCTCCTCACTCAGGCTACACGTCTGAACGAAGGCGTTAGAAAGTCATAAACGAAAGAAACGAGAATGACCCGTCTGTTGACTGACCTGGCACCTTGATTGTCCGATGAACGCCTCTTCAGGCACTGATGCGAAGTGATTGTGGGGTAGGATGAGGGACGAGGCCAGCCGGTTGGACGCCGTCTGTTCTTCCTGGAGGTATCCTGGGATCTCCGTCAGGAAGGGCATTGATAGCTCGGCCTCCGAATAGTCTCCCCCCTTGCCTGCCAACATGGCGACCTGAGGAGGCAGAAGGATTTTGGACTCGCAGACTCTGTTCGGGTTCGCCTCGAACACGATCTGGGACATTCCCTTGTCCAGAAAGCAGAGTTCCAAAGGGATCGCGCTCTTGTTGAACACCAGCACGTGACTTGAGATCAACACAAGCTTGTGGGTTGGGTGGGGAGCAATCACTCTGCAGAAGGGGGGGAGGGAGGGAGGGAGGGAGGGAAGGAGCGAGTAAAGAGAAAAAGAGGAGATGAGGCAAGAAATATAATGAATCAGTCGACTGGCGAAGTAAAACACAGAGCCCTCCCCCCC
>JAHBMJ010002769.1:0-12500 GCA_018398765.1 Chromera velia
CAAATCGCTGGGCAAAAGCTTCAAACATCATCAACGTCTCGAACCTGGTTTTGACAATGCTCTGTAGAGACATGCATATCAAGCCTGATCGCTCTCGTCTTGTGAAATAAACCTCGCAACCCCTGTCTGAGTTCAACAGCTGAGTACATCCATATGAAAATGTCGGGACGACACTCTGGGGGAGGTGGCACGTTACATTGTGAGGTTGTAGGCATTGTCAGAGCTGCACGTAGTGCACGCATGTCGAGCGTATGGCGTATATGTATGTGCATACATGTATTGTATTAATTGGTTCGCATGCAAGTCAATTCAGAAATATAGTCTTGCCTGTATGTAAGACTAAAGAGAAGTATGAACAATGCATGTCCGACCCTCAGATCTTATAGCCCCGTACGTTGGCAGCGCCATAACTCTACGCTACTAGAGTTTGAATCATATCTAGGATCCCAGTTTCACTTTTAGCTTGGTAGACGCTTAAAAGGATTGACCAAAACTAGCTTTGACTAGAGCTTTAAAATGTATATCGTCCTAGATATTATCAAAGAGCCAGTCAAAGAACTTCTCCTCTGTCTGCTCTTCTGTCTGCATCTATGCATCAATCCTTCTTGTCACTCTTTGCATAAGATAAAAGAGAGCCCCCTTTTCCTTTCGCCCGCCTGCTTGCCTTCATCCCTGTAATCCCCTTTTGCAATGGTCGCTGCGTGTAGTGCCATACACGCAGACTTCATTCATTTTTCAATTAGCATGAATGGTGAAACGACGGACCGGGTCACTCCCTCTGTCTCCCTCGTCTCTCACACTTAGTTGGTCCATCACCTAGTCCATCACCCGGCATCCCTCAGAGGAGGGAAGCAAAAAAGACGTCAGATGTCTCTGAGAGAACCACCACAGATATATATGTATGTGTGTGCGTCTTTGTGTCTATATCTATCTAACTGACAGCGTCTCTAAGCGTCTCTCGGATGAATACGCGGTTGGTCCGTATTCAACAAAGTTGATGATAGAATGGTGAAGACACTAGTAGAGACAAACGTACAATAACTAGGACTAGAACTAGGGTTGAAACTAGGGTTGAAAGATGTTTAAAACTTTGAGGAGTAATAAGTTTGTGAGGAAGTTGGTTTAAAAATACTTCTAAAAGGTGCTCCTCTAGGTGCTCCTAGAGGTGCTCTAGGAAATCTTTTGTAGAAAAAAAAAAAAATCTGGAAAGGTCTATTTTTTTTTTTTTAATCACTGTGTGTCGCGTAGAAATAATTAATAATATATTATTTAATATGTCAAATCCAGTATCAAATATACATATTATAAAACCTATGACTAAAGTTGGAGGTCTGCTCGATACCTCTACTCAGACATATTCAACGTCATCAGAAGGTCTGTTAGTATGGATATGTACTTCCTACATCGTTCTTCTTTCATTTCTTAGTCTGATCGTACAACTGTGATCACAAGCTAATCGATCAAATACATGCGTGCTAATTAATTCTGTCAATTAATTCTCGTTACGTCACTCGTACTGCATGCATGAATTTCACTCACCCCCTCGATTTGCTTGTCTGTCCTCATGCAAATTCTTTTCCCGGCCACGCAACTTTAGTAAGTGCGTTGGCAAGCTGCACATCTCTGCGGTACCAAGAGTAGTCAGCTTTCATCTTGTTCAGTTCTTGGATGACAAAGTTAAGCATGCCTTGAGAGGTGCCATCGGTTGCAACTCCAGAACGAAGCTGCTTGTGCATTGGCTCACAGTCTATGAAAAATTGGATTTTCGGGCTCTCCCCCCATAACTCTGTTGCTAGTTGCACAGTCCTGGGAATCGTCTTCACCGCTGACTCAACCACTGTCAGTTCTGCTGCTGTGTTAGAGACATGCTTCTGTGTGTGCTTTTCAGAATACCACATGATGCAGTTGATCCACGGCGCCCCTGTGAGGATTCCTTTTTTGGGTGTCCAGTCTTCATCAACTATGAACACAACCCAACCGAGACGCCCATCATACGTCTTTCTCGAGTAGGAGCAGTCTGTCAGCACTGCAAGCATCACCCTCTTTCCCTTGGTGAGAGGGATGATAATAATCAGTTCTCTGTTCTCCTTCAGCATCTGCAGGACCTTGATGGATGCCTGCACTACTCGTCTACATGGACGGAGGGTGGATTAGCTGAGAACGTCAGCCCATACTCGGCGGGCTAGGCGAGTACGAATCATCCACTGGCTTACCCCCATAATCGACCTCATGAGGGGAATCAGGCTCTCTTCCACTTCCTCTTCTCCTATTGGCTTTACATCCTCTGCTCTGACTTCTCCCCTCTTCGGATTTTCTTCTAATGCCCTCCAGAGAGCGTCTGTGTTTATACTGTCACAGTAGCTCTCTTGACTCACCTCCGTCTGATCAGTTGCAAGGGAGAGATCGAGGCCGGCATATTTAATGCGGTCTCTTTCATCATATACCTTCAGGTACCCTCAATCCAATACCCCCTTCAAGAACCGAATCTCATCACTGACTGTCTGTCTGCTGGCAGTGCCAAGCAGAGCGTCTACCCACGTGACCTGAAGTGCCTTGGCAGGCTGCGGTGGCATTCCTTCCACCCGGTTCGGCCTCTGCACGGCAACACCGCTCTCCACTCTCTTGAATCCTCTACTCTTCTGTACCCGCTACATCTTTCTATTAAAGAGATTCCCAGACTCTGAGCACGGCATCCCATACAGTCCCTTCTCAACCATGCGGATCTGTCCGGGCCGAATTGCCCCTGCTGCTGCTTTGATCTCTTCGTAATCGGCATCGGAGATGTTGGGGTATGGATTGAGATCAGGAGCCTTGGGAATCTACTTTAGAATGACAACCCCTGCTCTCTGTCTGTTTTTGTCTTCTGCTGATAAGAATGCCCCCTTCACATCGCCCCCATATCAAACAAGACCAAACGATAGAGCAAAGACAAGGCAGAGGAGAATGGCCCAAATTGAAGGAGTACCGACATATGTATCAACCTTCTGTTTATCAGTGAATCCCTTTGCAAAACAGCGTGCCTTGGGACTCCTCTCTGCCTTCTTTCCCTTTGAAGGATTCGGCTTGCTGTCTACCTGCTTGGGCTTTCTCTTTCCAGTCTCGTCTGCTTCTCTGTCTGTGTCTTTCTCTTCTTCTTTGTTCAGACTTGTCTTCTCTTTCCAAGTCAGGCGCCAGCCCATTTGCATGAGTGCATCAACCTCATCTCTATTCACTTCCCGACCAAGCATCCCCTGACCGATGATATTCCTCAACCACTCATCGTGCATGGCGATGTTAAAGTCTCCCTGTGCGACCTCCTCCTGGGTAGCAGAGATCTGTGTGGAGCCCCGCTTGAAGTCATTTTGGACTTCAATGGGCGACGCGTTCACAAGGAAAACCTTACCAACCGGTGCTCCCACTCCCATGTCAAAGAGCATCTGATTCTCTTCCTCATCCAATCTCTTGTCCCTAAACAACTCCTCCATCACATCATCATCACCTTCTAAAGCAGGTGACTCTTCCTCCTCACACCCCCTCACCTGCGGAAGGAGGTCTATCTCAGCTTCAACGCTGGGGAGGATGATTTTTCCATCCTCGATGGTGAAGTACCGAAGCACTTCTGCTTTTGTGACCTGGCGGGCACCTAGCCTGGTGAACCTTCACTTTCTATTTGCCGTTCGCTCCATGCCGGAGATGGGGAGTGACTTCTTGAACGACTTTCCAGCAACAAGCATGGGAATGCGTGTGCCAGATGCATCAGCAATCAGAACACCTATGAATCATGTAGGTCAACTGACCTCAGGCTGTCCTATAGCATGGTGCTTAGGGAGACGGGATGGATTCTCATCCCCCTGCCCCCCCATCTCTGCCTTCTCCTCAGCCCCCGCCTGCATACCCTCTTCGTTTTCGCCCTCTATATTTATACACTCCACCATAGGGTGGGAGGGAGGGGAAAGGAGACGAGCTTTCTCTCATTCGGCTACAGGGGACCACAGTTTGACTGACCCACTTCGAAGAGGCTTCACGCATACGGAATGGGTGTCTAGAGTCTTCCAAACACCTGTGTAGGGGTTCTTCTTTGCTACTACTGCTGTGTGGGAGTTGAGGGGATAGAGCCACATGATAAGGGAACCTGGGAGCTCAATATCACTCTCGACAATTTTGAGGATAGAAGGATCCCCGACCATCAGCCGTCTGTCTGGCTTCTTCCCTGTGGCTTTTTCGTAGGGGGTCATGCCGATGGCTTTGGAGAACGTTGCGTTGCGAGTGATGAATGCTCCATGGGCTACATGTGCCCACATGCTCTTCGGCAACCATTACAGCCCCCACATCTTCTCGAGCTCTGCCATCAAGGCAGCAATATGGGTACGGGAATGGTGGATTCTTCCTTCCACCAGCCCGAGGGGTCCCTTCTCACGGGGCGGCTGATCAATGAACTTGATCATTCTGTGGTTATAATACTCCCCAGGTTTCCCCCCTCTGTACTCAGTTGCAAGATCACACGCAAATCGCATGGTAATGTGACCAGGCCCATCGGGCTTCACTCCCACAACAGATTCAACATACTTGAAGAACTGTTGGATCGAGTCGTGGGCTTCGTTTCAGCTTTTCTGGGGGACGTCAAGCTCAAATCCTGAATGCACATCTGCATATTTGATGACTGTAGGATGCATACCTGCTGCTGCCTCCTCATCTCAGGGGAAGTAATTGTCCAACTGGATAATGCCAAATCGGTATGTGCCTTCTTTTCTGTCAGGGACACGATGGAGGGACGGTTTTACTGCGTTCTTCTGTTGACAGATCAGACACTCCTTGTAGAGCCTTTCCTGATCTTCCTCACGTGCATTTATACCTTGCTCCAGGAGCGTCGGTTCGAGTTTAAGTCTGTTAAAATGGCTATGACGAGCATGATGGGAACACAGCTCATCATAATCGATCTGTCGGTGAAAAAGGGCATTGATGGAGGGGACTGGCTCCCCCATCTCATACTCGAGGGCGGGACGGTGGTAGAAGAACGGATGATTGGTTGTGTGATCGCCTTTTGAGAAAGGAACACAGATGTCCACGAGATCCCCTCTCGCGTCTCTCACTCTCACGTACGAGTCATCTGCGTCTTTCAACATAGTGTGTCCCTCCTCCAAATCCATGTATATCAAATCGGGGACGCTGTCCTTCGTGAAGTAATATTCCTGCATGACTGACAGTGTCTGCTCCCCCTTTTCTTTCATAAGACACCGTCTCGCTCGCACTCCGACTTTCAAGATCTGGATTTTCACCTCCTCCTCACTCCCATCTGCGTTTTTCTTTGCAACCCTGAACTGCCCCCCACAAGGCCTCCACCATACAACATCTGGGGCAGCATCTGCCTCATTGGCAATGCTTGCGAAGCAGCAGGAATCAACATTTGTCCGTCTCCACCCCTTGTGACCATACCCAGACCTACTTCCCTCATCCCCCCCTGTGACCATGTGTGCTGATCCGAGGGTCTCCCCGACCTTGAAAGTCGGGTTAGACTCGTCTCCTCCCTAGAGGAACTAAAAGACGGTCCCTTGTTGGTGAGAAATGGGAGGTCCACCGATGGAGTGGTTGTGGTCATGGTGCGAGTGGTTTCGGTTCTCTCCCTCAACCTGCCAAATCGAAAGGGCAGAAGGAGAGAATGAATGGGATGAATAAAAAGGAGTGTAAAAGAAGAGGGCATGTGCAGAGCCCCAAAATCCTCTGCCACAAAACTCCCCATTCCCCGGGCTGACCGGCCCAAATTGTTGAAGTCCAGATCCTAGCACCATACCAGCACCCGGGGGAAGGACAAACATGTAGTACAAACCGTTAACGTCATAGTGACCAGGGCCGCCGCCCCTGCTGGGGTACACACCTCCGCGTCCTCTCCCTTTGCCTCTCTTGGCGTTGTACTGTTGCTGCTGCTGTTGATGCTTCTGTTTCCGGAGATGCATGTGATCTCTGTGACCAACCTCATTGCACTCGCTGCACCTGTGTGTCTTGCCTCTGCACTCTCATCCAGGGTCGTGCCCTCTAGGCCTCCCACAACTCTCACACTTCTTCTTCTGCTGTTGCTGGGACTGTTGAGGATGCTGTTGTGAAGACTGCGAATGACCGCCTCTGCCTCCCCGGCCTCTGCCCCCCTGACCTCTGCCCCATCCCGTCCCCTGGGTGGGAAGCCACCAGACCCAACATAGTTGGCCTCCTGCTTTATCTGGTGCTGCTTGGGATGCACACGGACAGAAGGTTTCACAGGGGTAATAAATGCAGGGTCATCTTCAAATTTGTTCAGTAGGGGATTTTTAGAACGCTCCTCACATGCAGTGATGAGCTTGTCGAAGTCGTACAGATCATCCTCATCCTAGTCATCTGCCCACTTTCTGCGGTAGGATGGAGGAAGACAGGCCAACACAGCCCTGGCTCAGGTTCTCTCTACAATGTTGTTATCTGCCTTAGTCCTCTTCGTGTCCCTCATCAGGGACTTGAAAAATTGATAGTCTAAGAGAGAGAGGAAATCTGAAAACGACTTTCCGTTCTCTATGATCTGATTTTAGGTGCGAGACAGAGAATCTCTCTTCGTCTTCTCAGGGACATCCAGTTTCTTCACAAGGCACTCCCACAATGCTGTCTTGTAGGGTGGCCACTTAACCGCTTTGTTAGCTTCCCTGAACTCTGTAGCGTCCTCGTCTTCTTTCTGGTCGAAAAGTGCCTGAATGTCATCCCCAATATCTGGATGGTTCTTTGTGGCCTTGTATAACTGGTTGGCCTCCCATTGTATAATGTTCGTAGCACTGGCACCAAAGAGTTTCTCATTGCCATCTTTGATGCTGTTGCAAGTATCTCTCCACCCTTTGAACTGCATCCCCGCTTTGAGCGTGGGGTATGCGACAGAGGATTATTCAGACATCTCTACTGCAGGATCACAAACAACACTTGACCTGTTGCACTGTGATCTCTCTCAACACCCTCTTGCTGGCATCGCCAGTGAAGTTAGAGGTCTGCTCAATACCTCTACTCAGACATATTCAACGTCATCAGAAGGTCTGTTAGTACGGACATGTACTTCCTACATCGTTCTTGTTTCACTTCTCAGTCTGATCGTACAACTGTGATCACAAGCTAATCGATCAAATACATGCGTGCTAATTAATTCTGTCAATTAATTCTCGTTACGTCGCTCGTACTGCACGCATGAATTTCACTCTATGATAAAACATATAACAAAAAAATATGATTTTAAGGGTGCTTCTAGGGGTGCTTTGCTCATTGTCCAGGCTCACTGTGCACAGTGGCACCGGAAGGCTTGTATATACCAATGATTCCTTTACCAATATTAATACCATCTTTAATTTATGTGGATTTTATCTGGTCAAATTTAATGCACACTACAACATGTGAGGCTTGTGGGTCTGATCATGACTCTCACGCTAGGCTTTCGTGGTCGGAACTTTTAAACGGTGAACAATTTCTTCTCTCACTTCCTGTTCTCCCACTGTCTCTTTACTTCTATCGAGAGAATCAACCTCTTGTACACCTCTGCCGCCAGCTGAATCCCTGACTGTATCGGCAGAACGACTGCCTACAGCCCGTGTCGGCGGTCTCTTTGATGTTTTCTCTGAGGGGACACTCGAATACACACTCGTTCGTTCTGCAGATTTCGTCACTGCATTTCCAACTTGTGTTTGCCTTCCTAAGCCGACATGTTCTCTATTTACATCCTTGCAAACTGTTCTCCCTTTCTCTTTTCTTCTTCTCAGACTTTCCTCGAGGGTCTCACCGAACACCAAAAAAACCTCAGCTGCCCCCCCCCCCTCTTCCCCATTGCCACCTTCTTTTCGAGACGTACACGCAGGGTCTGATCCGTACATTCCACAAATGTGTGTTCTCAACCTCACCCGCCCCTCTTCAGAAGCCCTCCGCAGTCCCTCGAGATCCCTCACGAATCCCTCTACGTCCTTTCGGTGAGGAAACCTCCAGTGCCAGTGAGAGTGTCTCTGCATCTCCGTCTCGCATGCCATCTGAGGCTGCAGAGACGCCAGCAGACGCATGGCAACGTCGCTTGTCACCAACACAGTGGGCACAGCAGGGACGCCCTCATCTATGTCTATCCGCATGGGCTCCTTCGAATTCCCGCCGCCAGCTGCATAGGGGTCTGGGGCGTTTGCACGGCACACGCAGCCCTCACACTGCCCAGAAGTCTCCTCAAGCACAAGGCGGTCGAAGCTTCGCACCACCTGCAGGCAGGCAGAGACAGAGACAGAGACATAGAGAGATGCTCAATGAGGCTCTGGGTCTGTATTGAGAGACAGACATCAGCTCAGACTGGCGATTAAGAGAGACTCGAAGGCTCTCACTACCAGCCGACGGAAGGAACGCAGAAGAAGAAAAAAATAGAAAGGTGGCCTATCTGAACACGGAAGGAACGAAGGAAGGAAGGAAGGAAGGAAGTCCCATCGATGCCCCTTCGAAGATCATACATGCAGTAAATTTGACTGACGCAAGCAAAGGGCGGGCATGCATCCCGTCGAAGAGAGAGAAAAAACTCATGCAGCTGATCTGCCTGCCAGATTTTGAAACAAATTGGGAACCCTGAATGAGAGAGACTAGCTCTGCGATCACCGACCGACCAACCAAGCTGTCTGGGGGACCGTAAAGCTCCATGTCCACAGAGTCCTTCCCTGGTTTCTTGTACAGGCTCTCTCGCTCGACGAGCTCCATGTTCTCCCCCAGAAGTTGCAGCTTCCGCTTTATTGCCGAAGGGGCAAGATCTGACCTGGAGAGAGAGAGAGAGAGGGAGGGGGAGAGAGAGAGAGAGAGAGAGAGAGAGAGAGAGGAAAAAGAAGGAAAGAAGATGATAACTAGGATGATAAAAAAAAGATAAGGAGAGAAGCATGGCACAGTAGGCTCTCTCTCTCCCTCACCTTTGCCTCCGTCTCCCCCTTTCTTTGTTGGTTTCGTTCAACCTTTCTGCCTTTCTTACTCCCTCGCCCTCTTTCTCTAGCCCCCCTCCGCTCTTCTCCTTTCTTCGCTCTCCACTAATTGAATCCAGCACCGCATCGACGCATGCAGTGACAGGACAGGACCATGCTGAAAGCTGGGCCCCCATGAAGGACGCCGCCCTCTCAGTTCATTCGATCAGTTTTAGGAGAAGAGAGGAGACGGAAGAAGCACGTGAAAGAGAAAAGTAGGGTCGAACTGGTGGTGCCAGCCCCTTCACTTTGTCTTTACGGAGGAACGGACTTGCAATACAGATAAGTAGATCGATTACAGCGCAGGTGTGGCACCTTTCCGGGATTTCTCTCTGGGGAAGCCTTTCTGGAGGGGGAAGACAGAATGGAATCACAAAAGCTGCTTTCAGAAACAGATACAGTCCTCGTCGGAGTGACTTGCTGACTGACTTGCTTTTATAGAAATAATTGAGGGACCTGAAGGCATTCGCGTGGAGGTGCGCAGACAACATAAAGCATCGCGTGGGGTGAGGGTGAGAGGAAGGAGAGGAACAGAAACATGGTTTGTTTGATGTCACAGAATCATCAATTCGTCTGTTTTTCGATCTTGTTGATTTGAACTGCGAGAACGGTTTCATCTCAAGCTCCTGGCTTGCTGCTCCGCCTCTCGTCTTCTCACGCATCTACACTCACTTGGGCTCTCCCGCCCCTCCCAACTCTTTCGTCTATCTCCCCATGGATGTCAGTGCATGCATGCGTATGTGTCTGCGTGTGTGTATGTATGTGTGTGTGAGAGAGAGAGAGACTGCGTGCTGTACACGCGTGTTTGAGTGTGCGTGCGTGTGTGTGTGCGTGTGTCCGTGTGTGTGTGTGCGTGTGTGTGTGTGTATGTGTGCGTGTGTGTGTGTGTGTGTGTGTGTGTGTGCGTGTGTGTGTGTGTGTGTGTGTGAGAGAGAGAGAGAGAGGGAGAGTGAGTGAGTGAGTGTGCGCGGCCCCCCTACGAAAGTGAGAGGGAGTACAAGCGCATAAAATCACGGCTCCAAGACAATCGCAATTGAATCATTGTGGATTACAAGACCCTCCCGGATGAACCAGACGACCAGGTAATGCTCGGTGAACAGAGAAACAAAAAAAAAGAAAAACAGGCAGCTTCTGAGTCCATTGAAGTTCCTCCTCAATTGCGCACCCGTTTCTGTCCCTCATCCATGAACCGCTTCATTCTGCTCCCATCTCTTGAAAGAAACCGTCAATGTAGACACAACGATCATTTCCCTTCATCGCAATGGATTCATGACTTCCAATAGCTCACACCACCAACTCAACCCCCAATGCACTGTGTGGCGCTTACATACCTTTTCTTGACTTTCTCGTCGTAATTCTAGGAGGTGTAGACGATCCAGAAGTGCATGCATTTACTCATACAGAATTGTTTTTTCATTTACTTTCTGTATGAAAGTGAACACATACCTTTTTTTGACTTTCTCGTCGTATTTCTGGGAGGTGTGGACGATCCAGAAGAGCTCTTTCTGCACGACCTCTGGGAGGAAAATTCGAGAGCCTGTTCCCTTAATGGCACTGAAGAGTGATTCCAAAAGGCTGTGAAACACTCTGCATGAATACACACGAATGGAGAGGGATGCTTTTCGCGTTTGTGGAATAGCGTATGTTCGGGCAGTGCTTTTAAAAAGAAGAAGGAATACCGCCATTCGAGGGACAAGCGTTCGTCCTTCTTAAAGGGCCGGAGAACAAAACTCGGAAAGATCGCGGAGAAGCACGCGCGAACACACAAAGAAACAGGGAGAGGGGGGGATGGAAGGAGAAGAAGGGAGAAGGGATATCCTGTGAGAGGTTTCACAGACCCCTCGACAACGTGCACTCGGTGAAAGCTCAGGAAGACAAATTCAAGGCCCGCCGTGTTGTAGACAGAAGCAGATCGGAAAACAAAAAGTAGACCTACGTCTATCTCTGGATTTGACATGAAAAGGTCAGTTCAAGGAGTGTGGAGGAGAAAAGGAGCGACGACAAAATGAAGAAGGCAGCGGCCAACCACGCGGAACTTATGAGGGGGAAATTGAGTGAGGCAATTTGAATCTCAAGCCACACATATGCGACTTCCAGCCTTCAGTTGCCAACCGGACTGCCTGTCCACGTAAAACTGTTGGAAAAACGAACATCAACCCACACGTTGGTGTCAATCACGATAATGCGAGGGAGCACCACACAGACTTCGAGTGTGTGTCCCCCCGCCTTCTTCAATGCCTCCGACTCCGACAGCAGCGTCCTCAGGGACGCGTCCGGACTTCCAAAATTGCTCCATTGCTCGGACCCCCTTATCCTCGAGGGGCCCGTTTCTTTCCCCGCGAATGCTCTCAGCAACGCCGAATGCGTTCCCCGTCTCCCTCTCTGTCTCCGCGGCCGTCTCCCACTGAGAGGACCTCTGCGGTGTGGACTTTCTGAGTCCCTCCCACTCTGCCGATACCACTGCTGCAGCTCGAGTGGAAAGCTGAAAGCAGAGATGGTCCGGGAACGTCCGGAGAAGAGCTGAAGAAGAACGAACACGGTTCCCAAACCGCACAGCATGGTAGAGCTTTCACGGAGACAGATTCACCGACACGTCTCACCGACTCACAACAATTAACTTTCAGGCCTCTCTGCTTTACCCTTCGTTGATCTCCCCGGATGCATCAGAAAGAATGCCGGCCGCCGAATGGGGGACAGTTTGACGATGACCGGCCACCGTTCTGGACTTTCTACACCAGAAGGCTCTACCGTGTGAACACACCTTAATTGTCGCGATGGACCGAAACAACGAATGAAATAATGACCTGTTTGAGGTGACACTCGATCGAACAGTACGTGTCAGTAGAAATCAGTCACTGCATTCTTCTCTCTTCACAGATGAACAGCGGACGCTCTGTAATGTTACGTCACGTCACTGAGAATCGGAGCTCCCGAACCTAGCTCCGGAACAAAAAAAAAAAAAAACACTTGGGTTGTTGCATTTTACAGTTGAAACTGTGCTCATCTGGCAGGATGCAGATGGATGCAGTGGATGAGACCGCGGAACTCTGCGCAACCCTGACGTGGTTGGCCATACTACATGGAACACACCGGATCCCATCCGAACTCTGAAGTTAAGCCATGTGAGGCCCGGTTAGTACTAGGGTGGGGAACCGCCTGGGAACACCTTCGGGTGCTGACCGCTTTTTCTACTGCACGCAACCCTAACGTGGTCGGCCATACTACATGGAACACACCAGATCCCATCTTAACTCCGAAGTTAAGCCATGTGAGGCCCGGTTAGTACTAGGGTGGGGGACCGCCTGGGAACATCTTCGGGTGTTGACTGTTTTTTTCACTGCACGCCAATGATCGAAATCGCCTCTGACATTAGTACAGAGAAGGGTACCGTGCGTATCCCTTCCTGGCCGACCCTCCACCACCACCGCCCCCCTATTTGAACGTACGTCAGGGTAGTTGACCGACCCGTCGCTACCACCGCCACGTCAGGGGACCCTTCATGGCGCGGAGTCGATTTTCTCTAGTGGAAGATTCGTTGCATGCGTGCATGTGACT
>JAHBMJ010002770.1:0-42500 GCA_018398765.1 Chromera velia
ACACACACACACACACACACAAGCACACACACACACACACACACACACACTCACACACACACACTCACACACATACACACACAAACACACACACACACACACACACACACACACATGCAGACATACACACACACACACACACACACAGAGAGAGAGAGAGAGAGAGAGAGAGAGTCATCCATGGTAGACACCTCAGAGAACTGGAAACATGTTGAGAATCGGCGGATGCAAGCACATGAATCCGTCCGTCTATCCGCGCAAGGGCTCGGCTGGACTGACCCCGCAGAGGGGGGGTCCCGGATGTCGACGAGATCCATGAGCAGGGAGTAGGTAAAGCCGTGGTTCCCCCCCTGAGATCGTTTGTGCGCCGTCTCTCCCTCATATCTTCTCCAGGTGAGAGGCCGTCTCCTCGGGAAAGTCAAAAAGAGAAGCACAAGGCAAGCAAAGGCAAGAGCGACAAGGCCTCCGAGCACAGCAAGAGAAATGGGATGGGGGAAAGAGACGGAACATCCCGATTCTGGATCTGTCGGGATCGGCGAAGAGATGCTCAAAGTCTCTGAAAGGAGACGGCACGATGCTGTACGAAGAGGGTCGCTCGATATCTTCATGACGGCGCACTTACGTGAGCCGTCGAAGGTCTTTTTTTGTTGCTCTCAGTGTCGCCTTATTCTGTTCTGTGAAGCCGGGGTGGGCTGGCGAAGCACAAAACGGTTCTCATAGCTCAAATCATATTAAAGCCTCCAAAGCTACATCCAGCTACGCCCTTCCTAGCTCTGCATGAATTTTCTCGGCCCGCGCGGGACTCCGCGGTATCTCCGCTAGCATAGTCGAGCAACCCGCGCGCCGGCGCCGGCCGGCAAGTTGCGGCGGCAACCTGGCAAGTGAAAAATCCATGCAGCCTGTAAATTCCAGAATGTTATCCAGCTTCGGGATCGAGTTGGAAGCCAACGTGGGATCGACTAGTCGTAGCTACTCGTAACCCCAGGATACCGCAGGACCCACTTCACAACAACAAAACAATCTGCTAATAAAATATTTAGGAAGAATACTGTGGAATGTCCTGCAATTACATGGAATTAGACAATAACTCTTATTTCGGTTTTACTAGTATCATGTACAATTCCCCATTCAAAAACGAAAAAAAGTTTTACAAAAAGCAATGTGACACACAAGAATAAATTAATAAGTCAAGAATTAAGTGGTCGAGGTGGTTGTCACTTGTTGAAGCCGGTGCATGAGCCTACGTTTAAAAACAGACTGACCAGCTATATATATTATTATACATTATACATTTGTCTAGACATTTGCATCTAAATTTATATGCTCCAACGAGCCTTAAAGTATATATTTATTTAGATTTACGATGTAATACACTATACAAGGGCGTAACGAGGCTGAATATACCCTTAGATATACCTTTTTGCTGCACAAAAAACTGAAAGAATCTTAAAAACTAACTAAAACATTCAAACAGCCGTGTTTTGCAAGAAAAAACACAAACTTTAAACAGAATCTATCACGGGCTTGCGCATCGATGATCGATCCGTCGGCACAGAATCGCATGCACTGGACGTGAAAATTATGGTGAAATGCACTAGGAAATGCAGCATGTACTTGCGAGTCCTTGCCAGAAGTTCCCAGACCCAAGCATCACTGAACACCGAGCCAAACATAATGACAAAACAATTTGAAGCTAGATTTGAAGCATCCATAAGAACCAAGTGCAAAAAATGCAGGATGCTTTATCGGCAGACAGAGGAATCATGCAAAAAACCAATGAAGAATTCAGACGACGAACATCTTGATGTGTCTTCTCACAGGTAGATGAGGGCAATGGAAAGACGAACCGACTTTCTGAGCATGCACGCATGACCAAAAAATACATGCCACAAAAAGAGATTCAGACTGTCTGTCTCTGGAACAGAAGTCCCTTCCGGGTCTGCACTTAGTACTAATCTCCGTGTGTCTGTACTGACTGACTATCTGCATCCGAATGACATTGCGTGGGGGTCCTTAGAGGGTGCAAGGACATGCTGCTCCCTACCTCTCCCTCCAGAAAGCTGGTTGGTCTCTTTATTCCTCGTCCGCCTTGACCGGCCGGAGTTAAGCCTCAAAGGGTCTGCGCCTGCCTGTCTTCCAATCTTCCTTCCATCCTTGCTTGCCTCCTGCCTGCCATCCGTGCATCCACCCAACCAACCATCCCTCCTTCCTTCCTTCTTTCCTTCATTCGTTTCGTCTCTCTCTCTCTCCCTCTCTCTCTCTCTCTCTCTCTGTGTGTGTGTGTCTCACTCAACCAACGACGAAAACCCTCTTCGACTTTTTCGACAACTCCAGGCAGGCCAACTCTCTCTCTACTCAATTAATTGCTCACACGTACCCTGCCCAGCTTTCAAGCGCTCAAACCAAGAAGAGAGAGCGCCATTCTGTCTGATTGGCATGCAAACAAGCATGGAAGAAATTTGACGGATCAATCCGAAGTCAAAAGAGCACTGAGGACGTCAGGCAGCGATTGAAAAAGGAAGAGCGCCGCAAGGAAGTCCAACTGCGTACGCGCGTGGCAATCCCTAGCAGACTGCTTAATTTACATCCTGTGCAAAATGCACACATGCACCAAAAATGCGCAACACAGGAAGGCTCGTAAAGTTCTTGCATGGCTCAGTCTGAACCAATCGTTCGATGCTCTCGAAATACTCCCTCCTCAACTCCCTCACTTCACATCCCACGAAGCGGTCGGTCTGCGCCTCTCCCGCCCTTAGTATTTTCTGTGTTTGCCATGGTAGTCCGATCAAGACCACAGAACAAAGAAAGAAACAAGGCGACAGACCGGATCGACATCCGACTGAGAGCGAGCGACGGCGCTCGTTGCCCCTCCCCGAACTCACTACAGCATTCACGCACTCCCTTTCTCTCTTTCTGTAAAACTGCTGCAAGAGTTTCAAGATGATTCCCGCTGATTCCCTGAAAGTGCCAGTCAGCGCGGGCTCGTCCGCTCCACTCGGCATTCTCCTCTTGCCCCACGTACACCCCTAGCTGATGAGAATTCATTCCAACATTGCTACAACGACATGCAAGTAAGCAGGGATTCAGACGGACACGTACATGCAGCGAATCGATCAATGACCCCATTTGGATTGCAAGTCCGCAAGTCCCCACGATCGACGCTTCTCTTTACTAGCTCTCTTTTCTTTTCTTTTCTTTTCTGTCTGGGCAATTCACATGCTCATGTCGGCACACGCAGGCACACAGAACCCCCCCCTTCACCACCACACGGTCTCGGAGCCTCCCACCATCTCGGGTTGACGTCACTTTGCATCCATGCATTCACTCTCTGTCTAAAGCTTTCTGAACTTTCTGCCTTTCGGAGGGCGGGCCCGTCAGCTGACTTCATCCAGCCCTGACTTCACTTCCTTCCCCAAGGCTCTCCCCCTTTCTGCTCGGCCTCTGCCAATCCCTCTATACATCTCCCAACAAACAAGAGTAGAAGGAAGCTAGGGTGACCGAAGGAAGGAAGGAAGGAAGGAAGGAGGGAAGGAAGGCATCGATTCTCGACAGGAGGGAGGGCATGCACAAAATTGTTCCGTTAATTCCGCCATCAGGCGGCCGATTGATCCAATCCATCGACAGCTAGTGCAACGCAATCAAGCAATCAATGAATCAATGAATCAATGAATCAATCAATCAATCAATCAGTCAATCAAAAGGTAGGCATCCATCAGCAAACAGCGAGTCACACACGCACTGGCTATGTATGTTACAAAAAGACAAAAAAAAAAACTCAACTCAAGTTTCCCTCTGAACGCAATGTGTGTGCCCGCATCTCATCATTCATTCAAAAAGGCATGCCAGACTCATGAAGCTAGAGAAATAAAGTCACCTGTCTTTCCAAAAATGTTCATCGCTTTCTTCCTCCACCCAGCTCGCTTTCTGCCTTCTGAAGCCTCTCTCTTTCGGGAAGGCCCTCGATCGTCCAACCGAGAACGCGTGGCGGCCTTTCTTAGGTTCCTTGACCGCCTACTCGTTCATTCATTCGGTCGTTTGCCGAAGAATCACGTATTCGTTGATTGAAGAAACAAACCATCTTCTTGAAACCACTGACTGCATTGTGAATGGTGCGTAAAAGGTAAGAAGACCCTATTGATGTTTCCTTCCCAATTTGACCTCCGATTTTTCATTTCTGCTGCTCTCTCTCTCGCTTTTCGTTTCTCATTTTGAATGCATATCGGCGTGGAGCTCGACTGGCTTGAGGTCAAGATTGTGTGTGTGAGTGAGTGTGTGTGTGTGTGTGTGTGTGTGTGTGTGAAACAGATTGTTGACTTACTTTATCTTCCTTCCCCCCCCCCGGATCATTCGATTCTTTCAATACGTTTGGTTGATGATCTTCTCATCTTCACTCCGCTTCCTTCTCTTCCTCTCTTCCTTTCTGTGCGTCGTTTTTTGTGCCCACTGATTCCTTCCTTTCAGCTCCCTTCCCTCCCATTCTGACGGGCACCCCGAGAACATGAGAGAAAGCAGACAGAAGCACTGACTGGTGTCCTTTTGAGACGAAAAGCAAAAGAGAGAAAAAAAGGGGACAAACAGAAGCTAGGACGTTTGCATAAAAAGAGGTGCAAATAGCAGAACAAGGAGAAGAGGAGGGGAGAAAATGTCAATCCAAATATCCGACCACTCCTGGATCACTGGCTTTCACAGACAAGGAAATCAAACAAAATGGTGTATGCAGAATCGGACTCTGCCCTCCACGTTCACACCATGCATCCAGTCATACTCCCCAACTCAGGGAAAAACAAAAAAGAAACTCACTGCATGTCCCGCCAACACTTCTAGAAGGAAACGAAGAAAAAAAACAAGCAGTCCAAAAAGTCTTCTTAGGGAAAAGGAAATGAAGTCGGAGTAAAAAAATGCACTCACTGAAAAGCGCATGCATGCACACACACACACACACACACACATTTCTCATCACTGTTTTCTTTTCTTCTGTCTTTTCCGATCAAGTGCTCACCATGTCATGAAGGGAACACACAACGAATCTCGGTCCAATCATTTGCACTGCATCATGCATGAGAGACTCGTTGTTCTCGATTGCTCTCGATTTGCTCACTTGTCGCCCTCAACGGGTGCAATGAAGTGTCCGTTGCTTTCTGCATCTTCTCACATTCGTTGCTGTCTGCCCACATTTCATCTTCCCTTCAAATCCTTTTTTCCCTTGCCTTCTCTCCTTTCCTCTCCTCTCGTTCTCCGCACTTCGCTTTCTGCGTCTTTCTCTCCCTTTTCTTTTCCATCCCCTCTCTGTGCTTTTCTTTCACCGCGCCCCCGCTTCTGCAGCCCCAGCGCCCCTCACCCTGACAGGACGAGGCCCCGCAAACTCAAAACGGAGCTGGTAGAGGAGAATCGCGTCGATCAGAAACCCTGCATGCATGCAGACAGGCGGAGTCGAGAGACATATGCATACGCACATGCATACGTATCCACATACACATATGAACACATCAGTGGGCACACGTATCTCTGTGATTGTACACCCGTCCCACACTTAATGCATTCATTATACGTCATACAAGATGATGTTCACACACACCAAATTCGTTTCGTCTATCGATGCACTCACTCATTTGTGTTTCTTCTCTCTCATGATCTGCATTTTCCATCTTCTATAGCCACAAGAAGCATAGCAGAGCCGGCATCTGCACAATCGAGTGCCCCAATCTGATTCGACACTGGGAGGGAGGGACCACATACACACGCATGCATACAATAGACGCACACAAATGACTTCAGGCAGGCGCACACAAAATTAATTGATTGATATGCATAGATAGATATCTGTCCGTATGTATGCCCACCCACCCACCCACCCGCAGCACAGTAGGCGAAGTAGACGTCCCCGAACATCCGGGCGAAGTACTCGTCGTAGAGTGAGGGGGCCACAGAGCAGGCGTCGTTGAGGAGAAAGTTGTCCCTCCACTTCCGCAGAGTCAGGTAGTAATCCTCCGACCTGCGAAGGAGTGAGTGAGTGAGTGAGTGCATGGGGGGGGGGGTGAGTCGATCAGAGCATGCGGGAAGGAATGCAGGTAGGTGCATTGCATGGGGGGGTTTGTCTGTATGTATCTTACCGGAAGCCCTCGTCCCACCCCCCACGCCAGAAATATTATTCATTGCCTTATCTTCACTTCTCTGCTCATGTCGTTCGGTCCGTCCAGCAAAGCAAAGCCCTCCATCCGAAAGAATGAAAAGCCCCCCCCCCTTCTCTCTCTCGTCTTCCTTCCTCGCTTCCACACAGCCTGGCTAGTCTCCTCCCTCTTGGTCGACTCACTCACTGACTGACTGACTGACTGACTGACTGACCTGTTCCGCAGTAGAGTCAGCTCCATTCCCTTTCTCGCGGCCTCCTTTTGAATCCTCGCGAGAGAAGGGCACAGACCCCCTGGGAAGATGAGTGCGTTAATGACGTCACTGCTCCGTCGGTACCTGTCGTATCTGCAAGCAAAAAAACATGCCGGTTGATTGCACATAGATATGCACACACCAAGTGTCAAAAGCAAAAGCTCAAGACAGAGGCATGCAGATGCATTCTCTCCCAGAGTAGAGTTAGACACACACAAAAGTAGAGTTAGACATCGGACTAAAGGAAACCGGGAAACATTTGTGTCTTTTGCATGAGGAAAGTACATGTGCTCTGCCTGTAGGCAAGCACAAGTGAACAAAAGAGGAAGCAGAACAGTTTCGCTATGTATGCTAGAGTATCCCCAGACGCGTACACGCATATGTACACATGTACGTACTCAACCAGTCTCATAGAGACATAGAGGGGTCCTGAAAACGAAACCCGCCAGCCACTTCGCGTTTTGAACTCTGCCTTTTTTTTTCATTCTGGCTCTGGCAAGGCAGAGCAGTCCGTGATAAAAATAAAGACTCTTCACCCCTTAATTCCTTTCACACCACAGGGAGAGAGAGAGAGAGAGAGAGAGAGAGAATTGACGAACCAACCTCCAGTCAGGCATGCAGATGGCCTGCAGCACGACCCGCCCGCTGGGAGCGCAGAGTCGAGCCAGACAGTCGAAGTAGGTCCCCAGGTTCGAGTCCCCGGCTGCCTCAATCATCTCGCAGCTGATCTGCAGACAACAGATACGAAGGAAGGAAGCACAGAAAGGGAGGGGGGGAGGAAGGGATAGAGGAAGGTCTGCAAGTCACTACAATCATTTGGCTGACTGGCCCAAGCTCTCTGTGGGGGCATGCACAGTTCTCGGGTGGATCGATCGAAAGGAACAATCGGACAAGCAAGCGTGTCTTTCCTGAAGAAAGAAGGAAAGAGCACTCAGCGAAAATGCCGGAGAGAAAAAAGGTCGGTCGGCGTGTTTTGGTCCTTCTTTCTTGGAAGCAAGAGAGAACACTAGCTCCCAAGTACTTACTGAGTCCTCACCGTGTGTGCCCCAATTAAACAACCAGGTAGGCAAGAAAACGTTTTCAAAACAAACCCACACACGAACAAGGAGGGAAGGAGGGAGATAGATTCACTGCAGGAAGGACCAACCACGTGATCGTAAAGTTCCCCCTCCTCCCCCAGGCTGCCCTCTCCAGTGGCTCGATCAAGTCCCCCTCCAAGAACGGGAAAGTAGGACAGCGCATACTCGAGAAGGGTCTTCCGGCCTGAAGCGACGGGGAAGGGATCATCTCAAACACAGACAGAGACACAGAAACACAGATGCACTCACCCACGCCCAAACTCACAACGAAGGAGAGCCAAACAGATGAACGGCGGATGAAAGGGAGGAAAGCAACGGTCTCTCTCTTTTTTTTTCTCTCTGTCTGTGCATCGTGCAGGATTCGCAAAAGAACCGACAGCTTTCGATCTCTCACGTTGTTTCTCTGACCACCCTACTCTCCCACACACCCGAGTACTCACCTGCGCCCTTGAACTTCCCCGCAGAAGTTCCTTTCTTTGCGAATGGAATCTGTCTGTAGTCGCAGAACAAGAAGAAAACCCTGTCTTCCATATCTGCGTCCTTGACTGCCTGCTGGGCCCAGGAAAGCTGCTCTTCTGAGAGCGTTACCCCAGTGACCATGCACCCACGCTGGCGTGCTGCGTACAGAGCGAACCCCCCCCAACCACAGCCCACGTCGAGGATGTGGTCCCCAGGGGAGGGGTCGATCAGCTGTAGCAGGGCCTCGAGTTTGTTCTTCTGTGCGATGGCGAGGGAGTCAGTGACTCTGCCGTCGAGGGGAGAGACGAAATTTGCACACGAGTAGGCCATAGTGGGTCCATCGAGAAATTTGGAGAACATCGCATTGCCTGCAGGCAGGTAGGTGGGCATGCATGGGTGTGTTGGTCGTCTCGAGAGAGTTTATTCTTTTTATCATCCGCATCGTTCACCAAGAAGAAATCGTCCACAAATTGGACGTACGGGGAAAAGCTGCTCTCTCTCTCTCTCTGTGTGTGTGTGCGTGCAGCAGTTTTCTGCATGGACAGCGTTCCTCCCACTTGTTTCACGTTTTCTTTCTGTTCAGGCATCGATCTGACTTAACAGAATTATGTCTTCTGCACTCAACTGCTGACCCAATCAATTCAATCAATCAGATCGATCAGGGAGAATCGAAACAATGAAGCACTCGTGAACTGGAAGATGCATAGAGAAAAACTCCTTTTTTTCTTTTCTGCTTTCCACTGCTGACCCAAATCATAGTGCGCCGCCACATTCCGACGGGCCTGATCCTCCCATGTGCCCTCCCGAAGTCTGTGCCTCCAGGCTCGCACTGAGAGGAGCGGAATGGACGCCAGGGAGATCACGGAAGCCAAAAGAAGACGCGCGAGTCGCTCGGGATACACAAAGTCTGTATACCCAGATGCCACTGCAAGACGCGTGAGACGCGCGAGGACTGAAGACGCCGACGTCTCCGCCTCCCTTGCGGCGGCACCACAGGGGCCCCCAGTGGGCGGTCTGACCCGCCGCCCCGGGCTATCCACGACCCTCCGCGCGATGATCACCATGCAAGAAAGCAAGTCGGGGGAGTCCCAGGCACCGTTTGCGTACGAGAGCGCGTATCTGAAAGTCAATGCACGCGGAGACAGTTGGGGATGTGTGCTAAGATCAGCAGCGTATCCACATGTGCAAAAGATCTGTATGTGCAACGTTGGACAAAAGGAACGCGATGATTGCATGTGTCCATAACACCATGCGTGCGGTACCGAAACTTGCAAGACAGAATTTCTCTTCTCCGCATCGCGCAGTCATTTCGTCGAAAAGAAAGACGGCACGCAGCACCGCAAACAGAACTCAGGTAGGTACCATCACACACGCCTGCACAAAGAGAAAGAGACAGGATATACCTAGAATTTGCTTCTGTAGAAGGCACACGTACGGCAGGCGCATATACCGGCAGAAAGAGAGAAAGAAAGAAAGAAAGGAAGGAAGAAAGAACGAGAGAAAGACAGACAGGGAGAGGAAGGAAAGGAACAAAGGAATTAAGGCAGGAAGGAAGGAAGCATCCCCCCCCGGTGAGCAGCAAAGCAGATTATCCCTTCCTGTCTGCTGCCCCTCTCTCCCCCACCCACCCACCTACCCGATGTCCCCCTCAAGCAGCCACAGCCAGGCTGCCCTTCTGACGTCTCTCAGCCGGATCACCCCCGAGTTGTGGATCAGAGAAGAGTCCAGGCCCGAGCGTCCGTCACTCCGCACGTGCGGGTAGGCGTACCTGAAGGAAGGAAGCCCAAAGAGAGAGAGTCTATCGGACGCGCAAGAGGACAATCGATACAGACATGAATTTGGCCCCTGAAGGGCCAAAAAAGACGGGAGGGGAACGCGGGAACGTTCACCCAGATGCCATGCATGCGAGTTCACATGAAATTGAGTGGTTGAAAGGAAGAAAGAGGAATTCCTGGGGAGAGGGGGCGGGGGTCAAGAAAGGCGGAGAGGCGTCTACACAGAGCACGAAATGGAAATGGACGAAAAAAGGACACACACACACACACACACACACACACACACCGCTGAGTTCCGAGTCGGGTCGGCCACTGGATCCACAGCTCGTCTCCGTACTGTGCGTGTGGGGAAGCGAAGAGGATTTTCAGTCCTTGGTGGAGCGCCATCACAGCGAGAGAGTCCAGCCACGAAACGGAGCCTGCAGAACAGAAGACGAAAGACAGAGACAGGAAGGAATCGACAACATGAATAAGCCGGACACAGACAGCATGCAGACGGACGACATTTGACCTTGCAAAAAAAGTCCACCCGGTTCCTCGTTCTGCATGTCTTGTTCAGAGTTTCCTTACCCCACAAAAGCACAAGATTTTGATCAACATTGTACTATTTGCCTTTCAGATTAATTTGACCATTTACCCACCTGCAGGAGCAAGGACTGGCGAGAGACGTCCAAATCTCTTCTGGCGTCTCCAGTCGGCCATGGTGAGCCTGTCGACCTCCACCTCCACCAGCTGGCCCCTGTCCCTCTCTCTGCCTCCGAGCCTGCTGAACAGTGAGGAAGTGCGAGAGGGGGAGCCAGTCGAGTGAGAAATTGAAGGTGTCGACGCGCCCCCGTCCCCTCCCTCTCCTCCTCCTCCTCCTGCAGGGGCGGCAACCGTACTTGAACTTGTGCACGCATTCAGCTCTCTCTCTTTGACCTCGCTCCCTTTCTCCGTCTCCGCACAGAATTCCGAGACGGAGATAGAGACGCCAGGGCCGAAGACCCTACCCGATAGGGGCGCCATCACCCGATCTGCCGCCTCCAACCCCGACACGAACCCGTCCTCGTGAAACCCGAAGCCCATCCAAGCACCTTCATCAAACACACATATACACCTTCATCCATATATTATATAGACACACATACACCTCGTGAAACCCTTTTTTTTTTAAGCCCATCCAAGCACCTTCATCAAACACACATATACACCTTCATCCATATATATACACACACATACACCTCGTGAAACCCGAAGCCCATCCAGGCACCTGAAAGACCGAAGGAAGGAAGGAAGGACGGCAACATAAATTTCGTCCTTCCTTCCATGCTGACAGAAAATCATACAGATCTGCGGATCAACAAA
Organism: Chromera velia; assembly: GCA_018398765.1. NCBI lineage: Eukaryota > Chromeraceae > Chromera > Chromera velia. The sequence continues at coordinate 11,039 of JAHBMJ010002770.1, forward strand.
TGAGGTATACAGGGACACGGACGGACAGAGACAGAAAAAGAAAGAACAAGACACACCACTCCCACCCACGCCCAGATACACACAAAGGGAGAAAGAGGAAGAGAGAGAGAGAGAGAGAGAGAGAGAGAGAGAAAGAGAGAGAGAGAGAGAAAAAGAGAGAGAAGGAGAGAGAGAGAGAGAGAGAGAGAGATCGCGCGAGGGAGAGAGAGAAGACAGACAAGGGACGACGAAGAAAGAAAGGAGGCTAAGAACAAGTTAGCAAACAAACATGCGAACAGCATTGAAGCAAAAGAAACAAACCGACTCCATGCATGCATACGAACACCCGCCCACGCATCAACTAACCAACCGACCAGCGAGATGAAGGCCGTTCTCCCCGAGACCCGCGCGACGCCACTGCCTTCTGACTCGGGAGACCAATGAAGGGTCCAACACTGGGTGGGAGAGTCGGGTCCGAAGGAACACTCGGGAGGCGTCGATGGATTTTGGATCGGGGTCGTTTAGTGTGACAAAGACGTCTGGTGCCCCTGGGGGGGCGCTGAAGAGTTTGTTCGACCAGTAGGTCAGCGTCGGGACTGGGGGGGCGTGGGTCCAGTCACCGCCGGACATCCTCACCTGCTGATTTCTGTCTGTGCCTTCGCGCTTGTGAGGGGGCAGTTGCATGAATGCATTCCATGAAGCCCACTCTCTTTTTCTCGGGGGCATGCGAGAGCTGTCGGAGTGGATGATGATGTCGGAGTGAGTCGATTGGAGCTGATTGAGGAGGGTATTCAGTTCTGTCAAGTTGGCAGTTTGTGGAGACGCAGCTCTACCCGGTTCGTCGGGAGGGGAGAGGAAGGGACGGAGAATGGGAGCCACCTGATGGCAGTTCGTTGCAACAATCACATGATCAAACAACAAATGACCAGCAGAAGGTCCAGAATCTGATCCCTTCTCCTCGGGCACCAGTCTCCACGAACCTCCTCCTCCCTTCCCTAACCTTGCTCCTCCCCTTCCCTCTTGAGAACTCCCCTCAGCCTGTTGCGCTCCGCCCCCCTCTACAGACCGGACAGGACTGTTCAGGTGAACACGGAGACGGTTATCGGATTCCCACCTGGAATGTGTGTGATCACGCAGTTGTTCGTTTAGTCCAGCAGGAAGGTAGGCAAGCATATGAATGAACGAGAAGGGGAGGAAGGCAAGCAACAGACAGGGGGCACATGATCGAATGATTGCATCTGAAATGCATGGTCCGTGCAGGAAAAATGCGAACGAACATGCATGGGGCCAGACAGACGTCTGGTTGCATGTCGGACTCCCGCCTCCTGCCGTGCTTCTCTGATTTTCTATCTAAACATTCATTCGCGCATTATTTCATTCATTCACTGCGGTCATTTGCTACCATACACACGAACAGCGGAAACACCAGAAAAGAAGAGAAGAGAAGAAACAGGCTGTCACAGATTCTCTCGCTGCCACACGCACAGCATTCCCCGTCCCGTGGGATCGAGCCATCTAAATTCATGGGCCGTTCTTTCTGACAATCCAGGGAGGCAAACTCCCACCAGTCAGTCAATCCGTCTCGGCACGTGAGTCGACGGAAAACGAGAAGAAAAGAACAGTCAGCTGTTTTCTCTCTCTCAGATACATACTCGCAGTAAAAGGGAAAGGAAGAAAGGGAAGGGAGACCGAGCCGGTTTGTGTGACATTGGCAGCTGGGTGCTTCTGTTGCATATTTTGTTCTCATGCACGCAAAAAACTCCCTACCAGACCCATCACTTTCTTCCATTCCATTCCATTGACAGACAGACACAGTGTGCTTCCTTCCTTCCTGGCAGCAGGCAGGCCGACGTACCTCCGAGTCCACGCCTCCAGATAAGTAAAAAAGAATTCTGTATGAAAGAAAAAAAAGAAAAAAAAAAGGCCGACGTACCTCCGAGTCCACGCATCCAGATAAGCGGAGGGCCCCTCCTTGAGAGTGTACCACTGAAGCTTGTCGAACTGAAGGAGACCGTGGTTCCTCATGAACACCAAGACGGTGTATGCCGGGGTTGCGTCCATGGACGTGGGCGCACAGGACCACACAGACATGCAGAAGGGGCGGAGATAGTCGTCGACAAACTCTTGTTCGATCTTGTGTTCTGCGCAAAAGCCTGACAGGGATGTGCGCCTCCGCACTTCCTCAACGGCTCGCTCCTCGGCTCTCTCTGTTCGTCCTGCCGACTCTGTCTCTGTATGTGTCTCTGTCTCCATTTTCTTCTCGAGGTCTTCCAGCCACTTCCAAGCGGCGCAGTGGAATTTGGCCATGCCTCTCACCATACGGCGGAATCTAGAGTTCGTCAGGCCGTTCACGAGAAGAGAGAGGGGAGTGGACGCCCAATTTCGCCCTTCAAACGGAGGCGGCCAGGTGACAGAAAAGCTCATCGTCGTCTCCTGCTTTCACGCGTTTATTTTCATACAGAATATGAAAATGAACGCATACAGAATTCTGAAAAGAAACGCAGGTGACAAAAAAACTCATCGTCGTCTCCTGCTTTCACGCGTTTATTTTCGTACAGAATTCTTGTTCATACAGAATATGAAAATAAACGCATACAGAATTCTGTATGAAAATAAACGCAGGTAACAGAAACGCTCATCATCGTCTCCTGCTTTCACGCACAGAGTCCATAATGTGGCATCCATCCGGTCGTCTTTTGCAACGTACCCATCCATTCATCGGTACATACAAGCAGACGCCAAAACAGATGGAAGTAGGCAGGCGGAAAGAGAGAGAGAGAGAGAGAGAGAGAGAGCCTGTGTGCTTTCTTTTTTTTTGTACGTCCCGCCATTGCAAGGATAGACTGTGTGGCTCCTTCGTTCTTTCACGAACGGCCGGTTAGGGAGAAAGCCAGCCAGTCGGACAGGCCAACGAAAGAGCAAAGAAGACAAGTCATCCACTCAGCGTGTCTGTCTGTTTGTCTGTTGGTCTGTCGTTTCTTTGTCTGTGTGCGGCAGACATCTGTTTGTCTGTTTATCTATCTGTCTGTCTGTGCCTCTGTCTGCCTGTGTGAAAAAAGGACGATAAAGTCTGTCTGTCTGTCTGTGCGTCTGTCTGCCTGTGTGAAAAAAAGTGTGTCTGTCTGTCTGTCGCACACTGAGCCAGTCAGGCAGACAGACACAGAATGATCGAGAGAGTCTGAGGGAGAGACCAACTTTCAGTTCCAGCCTGAGGTCGCTCTCCAGGAAAAAGAGAAGCTGCGGATAGGTCACCTGCTTGCAACAAGCATGCACAATATCAATGGCAGCACATGAAGGCACTCATGCATGAACAGGAGACAGNGGGGGGGGGGGGGAGAAGGAATGAAGGGAGAAAGTAACAAAGAACCTCTGTCTGACAATGATTCGGAAAGAAGTCAGAAGAAAGAAAGAAAGAAAGAAAGAAAGAAAGCCCAAGGAGAGGGGGAACTTAGGCTGAAAATGCAGGTGTCTGAGAGCGAGAGCTTTTCCCCTACGCACCCTGTTCATCACTTGAAACCCATAGTCGACGTCTCCGAAACCGTCGACTCGCACGGAGCTTGTGTGCCCCCCTAGTTTCCCTCCTGCCTCGTACAAGTGGACTTCAATCTGTCCCCGCTGATCTCTTGGCAGCTGATCATGAATCTTCAAAATGTTGTGAGCAGTGCTGATCCCTGAAATTCCGCCCCCAATCACCGCGACCCTTTTGATTTCTTCGCTTGTCACCGCCATTGGTCTTTCCGTCTCGCCGTCTCCGGCTGTAGGTGCGTTCGTCTCTTGAGCCTCCGGAGAGAGAGGGACTCTTCGCGCCAGTCTCCAGAAGTGGGAGAGAAGAACAATGTCTTACCAACCTAAAGAGGCTTACGTGAGAAATGTTCCGCCTTCAATTGTCCCGAGACCCTTTTTCGACCTTTGTGATTGATCTGATGAATTAAAAGATCTGTCCCGACGATGACGAGTCTGGCCGAGAAGGGCCTGCTATCTCACTCGCGACAAGGCAAGACAAATCTCTCAATCAATCTGAATACCACACAGGACGTCTCCACGTCCTTTCCCTGACAGCAAATCAAACGAGAACAGACTTCTCCTTGTGGTTCAGGAGAGAACCCGTTCGCGGCAGATCCTTCAAGTCTGGAGACGGCCGGGATTCAGCAACTTCTCATTTGCACAGAAGCTCTCTCGCAGAAAGAAGAATCACAGCTACAAGCCTTATCTTTCGTCGGCGACTATCAACTTGAGTGCATTACGCGTTTCGTGGAGGTTGGGAGATGTATGAACTGCAGAGGCACCGTGATGCTTGGAAGGGAAGAGAAATGCACGGAAGAGCGAAATATGCTGAACGTGCACTAACTATTGGGCGCGGGGAGACGGAGGGTAGCATCGGTGTGTATCGGTTACCGCGGCCTGTTGGTCGACTGCGGGTCGGGCGCCGGTCTGCGGTAATCCGCGGTCCAAAGCTGGTGTACATCTCTCCTGCAAACTTAATGCATGTGCATTCGGTTCAGCCTAGGTTTTTCTCAAGGTTCGGGTGTTCATAGCACGTCCCAGCACACCGGTCACGGCCCGATAGTTGAAGAAGCTAGAAGCCGGTAAAGCGGCAGATCTAGCTTATTCTAGCAGAATAAGGGCAATATATAGAGCCCGCAAGAAGAAGCATAAACAGCAAAAAGGTAGTGTCAGTTTACTGCACGTTCAAGCCTTCAAGGAAAGCATAAATCGATCAACAGTAAAAAATATTCTCTCTGATCGATCTGGTGGACAATCGGGTTTTTCTAAGATGACCGCGCGCGTCAGGACATTCAAATAATAGAAGAGGCCCGGCCCGCCCGGGTCCCGGACTGGAAAGCCTTTCTCAGGCGTCCAGCCCAGCCGCCGGCCCAGGATATCTTCAATCCCCTTCTCTTTTTTGAGGCCCCGAGGTAATGACTGTTCGCTCCGACAGGCACAAAAGAAGCACAGAGGGGACGATACACGAACAAAACTTCACACAAATCGATTATCCCGACGGTGCTCCCCCTGATCTAGGCTCAAACCCGATTACACGAATCGCTTGCCCTGACCAAACCCACCGTGGAAGGCCTTTTCGGGTTCTGCGAAAGTAAGGAGACAGATCACACAGGTCTCGCACTGCAGAAAGCAGAGCGCCTGTGCGTTTGCCCTCCAATTTTCCATACGTCGATTTCCTACACCCAAAGTTCTTTGCATTTCGAAGATGATCGACGAGCAGACAGTAAAGCCACCCGAACGCCTTCACGGCGCACAACCTGTCAAGGGGGGAGGGGGTGTGGGGAGAAGACGAGAAGTGAATGCAAGCGCGAACTAGCGCGTGCTCGACCAGGAGGGGGAGACAGAGGTTCTGCGAGAGCCCACTGAGCCAGCGCTCTCGCAAAACAGACCACTGCTCGAGCGGAAGGTGGGCGATTTGATTTTGAGTCAGTGTTGGTGGGGAAGAAAGCGAAGTAGCTGCCTCCCTGCCCCCTTCCAGGCCCCCCTTTTGCTCTTCAGATGGAGACGGCTGCTGTTTGACAGTTGTCTCCCTCTCCTTCTTCAGCAGCTGAGCGGCGTGGAGGCAAGCGCTTTCTGACAAGAAAGGCCAACGAAGCTTTATCTCTCTCAGACTTTGGGTTTCTGGTGGTTATACTATCTCCTCCATCACCCCTTCTCTTTCTTCTAGTCTTTCTTTTGACGGAGACGGCAACAGACCTGCCTCTTTTTCTTCCTCCGCCCCTTCTCTTTTTTCAGACAGATCCGGCCGTTGTGCTGCCTTCTCCTCCCTCTGCGCCCCTTCTCTTTCTTCAGAGATGGACAGCACAGTAGGAAGCGCCCCCCCTCCCTTGTTAACACACAAACTACCACTTGGCCCACTGCATGAATGAACACAACATGAAACAATCTGGCAAGAGAGACAAGTCTTCTGATGTGGCGAAGCAACCACTTGCTGTCTTGCCATGTCCGTCTCCCCCTTGACGCCGGGTACGCGGGACACTGCGGATTGATTCACACTCGTTTGGCAAAACCTTCCAGAAAATCCCTCACCCCCCTCTCGGACCGAAGAGCACACTTTCACATTGTCAAGCTTCCGCTGTGTCAGCAAGTTTGAGTCTTTCAGGGCCGACAGAGCTGTGGCAGATGCCGGAGCATCTTCAGGAAGCGAAGAGGGAAGACAGACGGAAGAGACTGTCTTGGAGACGGCAAGGTTTGAAGGGACACAAAGGCGGGCAGCCGACCTCTCAGCTTTGGCCCCCCCAGAACAAACAGCAGCAACTGGGAGGGACCGCGCAACTCCTACCACAGAAGCAGGTTTGGTTGAGCCCGGAGGCACTGCAGTCGAATGAAGACACTGAGTGTCGGGAGACTGCTGCGTAGGATTCGGAGGAGGAGACGGATGCTCTGGAGGGTGATGGGGGCAATCTCGTCTGTCGTGACCTCGATCCCCACAAACCGCACAAAGCCCTTGCCGCCGGAAACACGTCACCCACGAATGACCCTTGCACCGAGGAGAATCTTCTCCAAAGAGGTGCGAACAAAAACAGCAAGGGGTCTTCTCACGAAGCTCTTCGGGGGGGAAGTCTCCCTGAGAGGGAGAAAATCCGAAACGCCGTCGGTCAGCAGCCGACAGTTCAAAAAGAGGGACAGCCTCCTCAAAAGATGGCTTTTGTCCATCACAGTACTGCTTGTACAGCTTGTCGTAGTACTGGGTGGGAGGGAGAGCACCACGGCGGCGACGAGACGGGAGAGAAACAGACTGACAAGCAACAGAATGGTCTACGCTCTGAATTTTTTCTTCGAGCCGCTTTTGCAGAACGGCAAGCTCTTTTCACACAGAGACGCAGAGGGCAACCTCTGCAGTCACTTTCTTCAGTCCCATCCAGGGGGGAAAGCAGCGGACTCCAAACGCTACTACTGAAAAAAGAAAAGGATCAGAAGGTTTGTGTCAAGCTCTTTCGAGCTCGTGTCACCATTGAAGAAGCTAGAAGCCGGTAAAGCGGCAGATCTAGCTTATTCTAGCAAAATAAGGGCAATATATAGAGCCCGCAAGAAGAAGCATAAACAGCAAAAAGGTAGTGTCAGTTCGGTGCACGTTCAAGCCTTCAAGGAAAGCATAAATCGATCAACGGTAAAAAATATTCTCTCTGATCGATCTGGTGGACAATCGGGTTTTTCTGAGACGACCGCGCGCGTCAGGACACTCGAATAATAGAAGAGGCCCGGCCCGCCCGGGTCCCGGACTGGAAAGCCTTTCTCAGGCGTCCAGCCCAGCCGCCGGCCCGGGACATCTTCAATAGTCACTAGTAGTACTAGGTATACAGTATTGGGATAAATATACTTTATACTTTATATTTTCCTAATTATAATTTCAGTATTAATCTCTATATCTTACTCACACATACTAATTCATTTTTTCCTTATTTTTCGGAATATCTAATTTTAAAGAATAAAAGCTTAATATACTTCAACACTTATTAACAACCGATCGATTGACAATTAACTGGCCTGAAGTCACTAGAAACTTTAACTGCCAGTTACAGTGAATTGTTTTTCACTTAGAATTAGAACATTTGTTTTATATGTTACGTCTAGGATGTCACTACGAAGCCTCCTCCCGGCATTGACTCGCCTAGCCGCTATCAATCTACCCCGATTCAGCTTTGTAGGACATTGATGCATTGTCTGTTCAATAAAAAAATCAATCCGATTCCCTAGAAAAGATCTCACCGTTTCTCATAAGCATGCCTTCAATTGATACTCCATTCTGCATGCATTGATTTATGCCGTCATGCCACTGCCGCACCGACGCGCACCGTCGCGCTTACCGCGCTCCGCCGCTGGCCGCCGCGCTATGTCGTTTGCGCCTTTCAAACCGCATGTGCACTAACATCATATTGTTTCAGTAATTCGATTAAGTGCAATATGACTTATGTAAGCTACCTTCTCGATTTACTCCTTCTCGTCTTGCTGTACGTACTGGATGTGTACTAAAAGCAAACCGTCACATCAGTATTGGCAAGGACTTCTATGTATGGCTTTGTATGACATACCGTCGATTTGGAAAATGACAGAAATAAAAGACCTGTCCCTACGGAACCTCTGCCTCATCTGATACCGGAAAAAAAAAAGAAAGCCCCGAATGAAAAGAACGAGGCTTCAAAGGACCTTTCGCGACAGAACCGTTAGCGCAAAGAAAAGAAAAGACAGGGCATGTCGCTTGCTGACAGACAAACGCAGCATGAAGAACGCTACCAGGTTCCTCACAGCATTTCGAAGTTAAATTCGAACCTTTTCGTGGTGCGGCCCTTCACCGGGAAGTTCACCCCCACCCCCCTCTTTCGTTCTTTATCGATCGATCGCGTACACCCGTCCATCCATCCGTCCACTTCGGAAACTCGGTCCTGCGCAGTGTGAGTGACCACACTCGGAGGCTGTGGCTGAATAAGGAAGGAAGGAAGGAAGCAAGGGAGGAAGGAAGGAAGAAGAAAGAGGAAGGAAGGAAGGAAGGAAGGAAGGAAGAAGAAAGAAAAGAAAAAAAGAAAGAAAGCGAGAAAGACAAAAAGAAAAAAAGACAGAAAGCACGAACAAATAGGAACAAAAGGCAGAGAGAAAGATACACTGACTTATTTTTCTTGGAAGAAAAGAGGAGAGGACTGTCACTTGATGCATTTTCACTCTCTCCTCTCTCTTTCTCTCTCTCATCCCCTTTTTATCTTCTCTGCTCTTTTCGCTGCAGCCGCTTTCCGGGCAGAAAGTCAGTCGGCCACTTTACTTCAGTGACACAGCTTGGCAGGGCAGGGCGAGGCACCGCAAACGTTTTTTTTTCGCTTGCTGGCCTCTTCGCAGTCCCCCTCTGCCGGCATCTGAATAACACGTGGGGAGCTAAGGCTCTCTGGGTGTCTGCTGGCACTCGCGAAACCCAAGAGAGGCCGGCAAAGAAGCGCGGGGCGTGCGGCGAAGACACGCCTGGCACTCCATTTGCTGTACCGACAGAAAGACAGAAAGAGAGAGGGGGGCGGGGTTGGTCGAAACTCCGCATGCACGAAGGCAAGAGGGAAAGCAACGAGAGAGAGAGAAAAGACACACATGCCTTGGGGGAGCGAGGGGCAGGGCGGGTCTTGAAAACCATAGAGAGAATAGAAGAGCGAGAGAGGGAGAAATTCTTCCTGCCCCCCCCTCCCCCCCGCGAGAATGCATGCATGACTGTGGTCGCTGGAAATATGAGAGGAAGGAAGGAGACTGCAAGCCTCGCATTCGTCCCGTTTCGAAGAATGGGAGGAAGCAATCATAGCAGCAAGTCAACCATGAGAACCAGTATTAAAACTGTGTACAAACATCTTCTAAGTGGTGATCGAAGAGAGGGAGGGAGGGAGGGTTCGCGAGAGGAGAGATATGGAAAGGGATGGCTTGGGAGAGAAATATAGAAAGGGAGAGAGATAAATAGAAGCTGAGGGAGGGGAGGACAAGGACGCGTGGCGGCAAGACAACCAACCAACCCTGGCGGTCAGCAGGGCAGAAGAGGAAGAAGGGAATCGTTCTGTGTATGTTCATCTATATCCTGATATTAGTGCACCTTTGTATCCTGTCTTTTCCGGTCCCGAGTTCTGGCGTCTTTGTCGGTCTGCCCCTCCAAGCTGCTGTCAAATTGCGTGAGACCAGATCTCTTGCGGACTCTCGTTGCTCTTTCCTTCCTCTCGCTACAGCCCGCTGCTCACTCTTTCTTGCCCCGATCGATTGGTAGATGCTGTTGGTCAGAATTAATAATGAATCGTTCGGAACAAGAGGAGGAAGGAGAAGGAAAAACATGCAGCACATGCAATCAAAACGTGCTCCGTCGATGCATCAATCGATTGACGTACCTCTGCAGGGACTTTAAGTCCGTCCAGGGAGGGCAGGGCGGGAACGAAGAAGAAGATGAAGGAAGGAATGAATCAAGAAGAGCAAGGAAGGGGGAACAATCAGTCACTTCAATGCAGTATACCATTTGCTCATGTTGCGGAGGGACGTAAAAGGGAGGCAAACAAAGACAGAAGCGCCACTGCATACAAGAAGAAAGGACAAGAAGACGGAGAAAGGGAGGGAGAAAAAGGTCATTCCATTTCATTTCAAGCAGCTATACTTGAATCCCCCCCTAACTCATTGCTTGGTTGGGGCTGCAGATTGTTCCTCTCTGCATATCATGCTCGTCCACGCAGGTGGATGCATGAGACAATCAACGCGAAGTTCCTGCACAAAGCTAGTGAGTGAGTTAGGGGAGTTCGGAGAAAGGAAGAAACCAACCCGTCGATGGGATGGATGAAAAGAAGAGGAAAGAGGAAAGAGGAAAGAGGAAAGGAAAGGAAAGGAAAGAGGAATCGCTTCCCCTTCCTTAAACAAAGTATCATATGAGTCTCTGCTCTTCCCGGCTCCAATAAGGAGGAGCGACAAATGGTTCAACTATTGCCCTCTCTACTTTCATTCATTCTTTCTTTCCACCCTTCCTTCGTTTGCGAAACATTTCCCTCTGTTCCCTCCAGAGTCCATTACGAAACCCTTCAGACAATTATTTTCTTGCTCTTCAAAACGATTATCTGCTTGCTCCCTAGAAACAGAGATCTTTTTGCTTCCTTCTTTGGCATTCTGTTCTTGTCTTCGTCCTCTTCTTTCTGTTGGTTCGACGCTCGCTCGGCCTTACCGTCTGTCTACCCATTCCCGAACGAACGAGTGGACATGCAGTGCAGCCAAGAGTTTCTTTCTTTCTTTTAAACGCGCAAATCAATAATGCAGATTTCACTTCCTTCTCCTCTCTACGAGGGTGGCATGTAATGGTGCTTGAGCAAAAAGCAGTTTGGTTTTCCAAAAAGAAGCCGCTTCATCTTTTGACGAGACGCCCGCTCAGCCGCTGTCAAATACAGTTGAGGCACAAGGACAGCAGGCTGAGGCTGAGGAGCGGGAACAGAGGCAGAGGCAGAGGCACAGGGAGAGAGAGCGAGCGAGACCGGCTCTTGCTGGGGGGAAGGAGGGCCCTGATTCAGACTCGGGGTCGACCACTGACCTCCACTGCCCCCCCTCCCGGCTCCCCCCATCCCTCCCCCTCTCCCCCCTCGTCCCCTCCCTGCTCCGGACGAAAACGGAAACCCCTCTGGCGATCCTGCTGTTCCTCTTCCTCCTCCTCCTTCCTCTTCCTCCAAAACCGGGGGGGAGGAGAGCGAGGCTGCAGCTCCCCCTTGCGGATGCACAGACAAAGCAGAGGAGGATGCAGATGCGGGGGGTGAGGGCAGTGAGGGGAAACGGAGTGACCCCCTTGGCTGTGAGTCTGCTGAGTGTCGGGCAGCGAGAGGAAGGGAAAGGACTCGCGGGCGTGATTCCCGGCCCTGCACCCGTTGTCCGTTGTGACTCTCCGAAAAGGGAAAGGGACGCGGAGGAAAAGGGTACAGGGGAAACGATGGTGCCGATTCCGAAGGCAAGGCAATCACAGGGGGCCTTGCGGGAGTCTGGGAGGAGGAAGAGGAGGAGGCTGGCGATAAAGAGGAGAAGAAAGACCCGAATTCCTCCTCCTTCTCTTCCTCCTCTTCCTCCCTCTCCCCCCCCCTCGTTCCCGGACTCGTGCCGACAGTGGCCTTGGTGAGAGAGATCGAACTTTTCGATTCGGCCCTCGAACCCTCACCGGGGGACCCTCTCTGCCTCTGCTGCGGCTTTTCGGTGTATGTGGACAGCCCCTCCCGCTCTCCGTCTCTGTTCATATCGACAGACAGTATTCGAGAAGTACCAACCCCCCCAGAGACAATCCCCCGCGTCTCTCTTTCTCTCTCGCCCCCTGTTCTGGCCCCGACCGTGAGGGGAGGAGTGGTGCCGATGCCTGGAGGGACCTGGAGCCCCCCCCGCACTCCTCGATCATTGGCAGGCACCAGGAGCAGCAATGGGGGTCGGGAAGGCGACTGCAACTGGGTCCGAGGATGATAAAGGGAGAGAGGGGGGGGGGAGGTTGCCCCCATTCCCCCATGCCCCACCGTTTCTTCTGTTCTGTGGGAGAAGGGATACCCCACTCTGCCAACAGCATCAGGGGGGTAGTTGGAGTATGTCATTCCTTGCTGGGGGGTGTCAGGGGGGTGATGGGGAGGTGACTCTGCATCTAGGTAGGCGCGTGTCGTGGCCCTGACGGCTTCAGATGCGTGTGAGTTGCGAAGCGTCGCGGTAGAGATTCTCCCTCCGTCCTGTTGCCTCGACGACAAATCTCTTCTGTCGCCACGGAAGGGCACGAGGCCTCGCACAGGGAGTCCCTGCCTTTGGGGCTGCTGCTGGTGCCACTGGGGGCTGAGGGCCGGCATCGGGTAGTCGTAAGTTCGGTAGAGAGAGGAAGAGGAAGAGGACTGCTGCGCCTCGGGATGGTGATGCTGAATCTGATGATGATAAGGCCAGCGGGGGACGGGCCCATTGACTGCTGGTGGTGGTGGTGGCATTTGTGCCCCCTCAGAACTTCTCGATGGATTGCCTGAGGGGGCGGATGAGGGAATGAAGTAGTCAAGTTGGCCCGCTGTCGTCGTCAACCACACGTAGTTGCTCGCTGTCATCACGTTCTGTCTGTCTCCCTCGGAGGAGAGAAAAACAAAACTTGGGTGCGGGTGGGGTGTAGCGTTGTGCTCGACTGCAGCTGTGTGGGCCGTGTGGGTGCTAACGCCGCCTGGTTGGTAAGGCTGGTGCGATTCGAGTTGAAGAAATCCCCCCCCACCGACGCTATCTGTCCCTTTCTCTTCATCATCATTCTGAAGACCTTCTTCCTCTGCTGTCGTGGGGGCTCCCCTCAGGCGAACGCCCACAAAGGGCGACGGGACCTTGGAGGCACAGAAGTGACAACAGTTGCACAGCCTGCACACACACACACACACACACAGAGAGAAGGGGGGGGGGGGGAGAGAGGGAGAGAGTGAGGGGAAGAAAAGGTGCACGCATTCCTCCAGGGCGTTGATGAGCATGAGATCTTTGTGCGCGCAGTCAAGAAACGAGAGCGAGAGAGAGAGAGAGAGAGAGAGAGAGAGAGGGAGAGCGGTAAGGAAAGTACCGCCAGAGAGGCCGCCCACAAGTCCAGTAGACAGGGAAAACAGAAAAGTTCCGACGAAGAGAGACAGGCGAACAGAAGCAGCAAGCGCATACACATTGACTTCGCACAGGAAACCCTGTCCTTTCCAAAGTCGGTGTAGAAAGAGGCAAGAAACAAAAACCAAATTCTCCCTAGAGGGCTTCGGCTTGCCGAGAGAAAAAAAGTGTGTTCTTCTGTTCCAAGACTCCAGCGACACCACTCATGTTTCAGCGAGCAGAGAAATTACTGTACTCAGAAAACGTCCACCAGTACTGACAACAGGACCAAAAAAACATCCGGCCTGATGAAGACGAAAAAATCAGAGTCACACTCCAAGGATGTCTCCTAGCTCCTACTTCGAGGCAGCACGCTCACTTCCGTTCCGAGCTGACTGCAGCTGCACTGACTGACCAGCCACGCTTGCAGCCCTTGCGGGTACGCGCCCAGAAGCATTTCTGAGCTGTGCAGTTTCCCGGAGAGTGCCAGAGGGACCCAACGCTTGGAAGGGCGCTTAAAAACGAGACGCAGTTCCCTTCCCCGTCGACCTCCGAGGAAGAAACCACAGCTCCGTTGTTGGTGAACTTCAACGATACTGGGAAAGAGGGCGAGCTGCGGGTTCGCCTCAAGCCCCCTGGCGGGATTTCCGCTGGATCCTCTGCCGGATGAGACTGCGAAGAAGCACTGGTGGAAGAGTGTCTCCTTGCCCTCACATACCCCTCTCTCTCATGCCGCAAACAAAAGTGAAGGAAAGTCTTGCGAACTGTAAGATGGGCGTCCATCTTGCCACTAAACCCCACGCAATTCGTCACACATCGATGTTGTATTCAAATTCTTCTGAGTCAGTCAGTCAGTTTGCCTGCATCCCACGATGGGGAATTGATGGAGGACTCAAAACCACGTGGACCTTCAAACTTTCACATTCGATCAGCTCGATGCCGGGAATTCTTCCATCCATGGATTTCATATCTTTCTGCACTTTGTTGTCATCCGTCGGCATCAATGACAGAGGGCACGGAGAGACTTGCACACCGTTCCAGTCTGACCGTACGTTACTATAACGGACATTAACGGACAGAACGAATTGACATCTACTATACTTCACCAGGGGTGAACTCTTACCAGGGTTATACAGACACAAATCCCGCGTCATCGCCCTCGCGCGCGGGGGACCCGGAAAGTCCATTACTATATTGCACATTCGCTTTCACGGACCACCGTCGCGCTCCCGTCTATTTTTTTTCTAACCTCTAAAAATTTTTAGACACAAATCCCGCGTCCCCGGAAAGTCCATTACTATATTGCACATTCACTCTCACGGACCACCGTCACGCTCCCGTCTATTTTTTTAGACACAAATCCTGCGTCATCGCCCTCGCGCAGGGGCCCCGGAAAGTCCATTATCCTTGTATATGATAATCTATATGATGTGGGCCCCTGTCTATCTCTGTTACTGCCTGTTAATGCATTAATGTTGGAATCTGGTCCAGATGAGAATCCAGATTCACAACCAGTATGTCCCCAGAGCTAAATAAGGTATCATTGCCATTAGGACACATCCCCTGATTGACTGTCAATGCTCTTTTGTAGAACAGACTGGTGTGTGGAGTTCTGGGAGTGACCCGGTATTTTCTGTATCTTGGTGTGCACGTAGCCGTCTCCTTCTTCTTCTTCGTTTTCTATCAGAGTCAGCCTGTAAGCCAGTCAGTCAGTTAGTCAGTTAGACAGTCAGCGAGTCAGTCAGCCACTAAGCCAGTCAGTCAGCCAGTTAGACAGTCAGCGAGTCAGTCAGCCACTAAGCTAGTCAGTCAGCCAGTTAGTCGGACAGTGAGCCAGTCAGTCAGTCAGTCAGTCAGTTAGTCAGTCAGAGTTAGCCAGCCAGCCAACCAGCGAGTTAGTTAGTCAGTTAGCCAGTCATTCAGCTAAGTCAGCCAGCCGGTCAGTCAGTCAGCCAGTCAATCAGCCAAGTCAGCCAGTCAGTCAGTCAGCCAAGTCAGCCAGTCAGTCAGTCAGCCAAGTCAGTTAGCCAAGTCAGTCAGCCAGTCAAACAGTCAGTCCGTCCGTCCGTCCATCCGTCCGTTAGTCAGTCCGTCCATCAGTTAGTCAGTCAGTCAGTCAATCAGTCCGTCAGTCAATCCGCCAGTCAGTCTGCCAGTAAGTCTGCCATTCACTCAGCCTGTAAGCAAGTTAGCCAGTCAGTTAGTCAATCAGTCAGAAAGTCAGTCAGTCAGTCAGTCAGTCCACCAGTCAGTCCGCCAGTAAGTATCCCAGTCACTCAGTATGTAAGCAAGTCAGCCAGCCAGTTGTGAATGTGATGGTCGGGGTGGGGCTGACGTGCACGGCCCGATCAGATACCGCGGCGTGAATTCCTGGGGGGCCACGGCATGCGCGAGCGTGCGGGGGCCACGTGCTTTGCTGAGGAGACGGAGTTGATTCAGACTGATTGATCTGATGGTTGTATGATTGAGAGTTGTCAGTCTGTTGTCGTGCGTCAGACAGTGCAGATCGTAAGATAAACGGACACCGCGCGTTTTAGACACACGTTCTCGTAGGCAGCTTGTGTGCGCGTCTCGTCTCCAGCCTGAATTAATTGAGGCTTCTAGATCGATCAGCAAAGGAACCTCTCGGAAAGGGAGCAATGCATACGGTGAGTTTGAACAGACCCTTATGTAGCGTGTGCGTTGAGTAGCGGCAGCCTTCTAGACGTCTAGAGAACATTCACACCATCATAATTTGGTGTTCTCCACGCGGGCTCAAACGTTTCGTTCTCTTTTTGTTGCAGACGTCTCGAAATGCCAGGAGACAACTCCCAGGTTCCTCCAGCTGCCGGTGCTTCCCCTTCTCCTCCCAAGCCCTATGACTTCAACTGGGTGAACGAACTGAACTCCATGGAAGGTTTCGACCTTTGGAGGAGAGAGTTCCTGAAGTTTGTCAAGTTCCAGCTCAAGGCCAAGTTCATTCCGGATGATGATGAGAGGAAAGAGCTCTGGACCCTGGCGTTATTGCGTGCTTTCAAGAAGTTAGACGACCTCAAAGACAGCATGCTCACCATCGAAGAGCAGGAGCAGAAGTTTGGGGAGGATCTTCTCGCTGCTGTCGCCGCTACGATTCTTGATCCCAAGGAATCGGAGCGCAGACAGTTTGAGGAGAGGTACATTGCGATGAAGAGAGAGAGGGGAGACGACCTTTTCCAGGCCCTGATGAAGGAGGACAAGCTCCTTGCCAAGGCAAAGGTGAAAGGCTACAAGCCTGATCCTTCCACTCAAAAGCGCACTCTTGAGAAAATGTGCTTAGACAAGGAGTGGCTAGATGGAGTGAGAAGGGCAGCCAGTGAATTGAAGAAGGAGTCCGATGCTCTGATGTATGCCGAGATCCGTCCCCGTCTCGTCGAGGATGCCAAGATCCTCCATGGGAAGAGGGTTGGTAGGCAGGTGGAAGAGTCGTCCAAGCCCAAGATGACCCCACCTCCCAAGCACCAGGAGTTTTCTGGGGTGGCAGAGGGACGTGCGAAGAAGGGAAAGAAAGGAAAGGGGAAGGAGGGTAAGAGGGAAGTGACTCCCTCCCATGATGCCAATGCTGCTTCGTCCAGCAGCTCCCCATCCGGTCCCTCCGGTTCCCGCTACTCCAGCTGCGGGTTTGTGCACAGGGGAGACAAGTGCCCTGCCAAGAACGCCACCTGCGGCATGAAAGACACGCCTGGGTGTGGGGAGAAGGGGCATTTTGTGAGCTGCTGCCCGAAGAAGAGACAGCGGGGGAGAGAGGCCGCCGGGGCAGCGATTCCACGAGTCTTCGGTACCACCTTTGACATGAGAAAGGGGGATGAATGGGACAAGATGTCCTCCTCCTCTGCCAGTTCGGGTTTGTGAGTATCCCTGCCTCCAGGGGGCAAAGCAGCTCCTCCCCGGAACGCAGGGCAAATTCCAGAAAAGCTGCAGGGCGGGGGGGGTTCATTCGAGCCACCCTCCGTAACGCTGAGAAGTTTGCTGATGATGAGTTTGATGAAGTGGTGGAGAATAGACCAGTGCATCCTGTTGAGGCTTTTTTTGTCGCTTTCGTAGGAGAAGAGGAAGACAACTGTCGGTCGGGATTGACTGACAGTGGTTGTTCTTTGTCTCTTTTGCCTCCTTGCTGTGAGAAGTTTGTTGTGTCGGAAGAGAGTAGGACAGTGCAGTTCCGTCTCGCCTCTGACGTTGCAGGCCTCCAGAGTGATAAAGTAAAGACGTGTCACCTCCCCGTTAAAGACAAAACGGGGAGGGTGCGTCTGGTGCCTGAAAAAGCCGTCATTCACTCGTCCGTTGGTCGTGCTCTTTTCGCGTATGCAAAGAAAGAGCTTTATCTTGGAGGGGAAAGTGGGAGGCCGAGTTGGCTGAGACTTACTGACATCGATGGCAATCGTTTTGTTGCGCCTGTTGATCAGTCTGGTTCCGTTCCCTTTGTTCCTTTTTTTGAGACTGAGGTGAAAGACCGATGGGGGGTGGCGTCGGCGTACTTGAGGAGGAGTGCAGACATGGCAGTCCAGCCAGCCAAGTCTCTTCATTCTTGTTTTTTCTCTGCATGTGCGGGGGAAGGGAAAGATGAGACGTCTTTTTCTGCAGAAAATAGAAAGCATCTCCTGTATGTGCTGCATTCTTGTCTTGCGCACGCAACGGGGGAGCGACTCCTTTTGACGTTGAGAGAGAAGGGGGTCGGTCTCTCGTACAGCCTGCAAGAGTGCAGGGATGTGCGGAGGGAGTGTAGGGCGTGTCGGGAAGTCAACTTCTGCCGTCGACGTTTGAAGCGTCGGGGGTGGAAAGCCAAGAAGCGTAGAAAGAGAAAGAGGGCTGGGGCAGAGGAGGCGCCCTCCGGAGTGGGGGGTAACGATGAGAGCGAGGGGAGTGACGAAGAGTCGTCTTCGGGGGACAGGCGTCCCTCGGAGAAGTTCAACAGGATCATTTACCACGATATCAAGGACATGAAGAAGAAGGGTTACGGGGGGTTCAGATACGTCTCCGTGATTGTTGATTGGAAGTTCCGTCGCATCTCTCTGAAGGCCCTTTGGTCGAAGGACCATGCAGAGAGGCACCTTCTTTCGTGGATCCGCTGTTGGGAGGTTGCTGGTTTTGGAAAGCCTCTGATTGTTCGGTCAGACAACGGTGGGGAGTTTTCGGGAGAGGAAGGGTATCTTCAGGTGTGTGAAAATGAGGGGGTTGATAATGAATTTGGCCCACCAGGCACTCCTGAGGTTCAGGCATTCGTAGAGAGAGCCAATTTGACCTTCATTTCTCTTTTGAACAAATTTTTATTGCAAGCACGCATTCCATTTTTCATGTGGCCGGCTGTCCTGCCGGGTGTTGCCAATGCACTGAATGATGTGGTGCACAATTGGATCGGCTGTTCTCCGAATGTGTGTGTGTTTGGTTGGCCGTCTGGCATTCCCTCCATTTCTTGCGGTGATGTTGTGCGCATCACTGACCCTTCTTTCCGTCGTTCCTCGCCCTTCGAAAAGAGTGAGCGTGTTCTTTTCGGGGGGGTAATAGGGCCGAGGGTTGTTTCGGTTCTTTTCTGCTGGGGAGGGAGATGGAAGGCACTGCGGGTCCATCCATTTCACATCGTTCTAGAAGAGTGGGTTGGCGTAGGAACAAGAGACTTCGATGCCAACCGAAGGGGAATAGATGGAAGGAAGGAGCAGGAGATTCCCAGCAGAGAGTCAGACGGAGACTTCTGGGTTGGGTGGGATGCCGATGATGACCGCACAGATGGGGTGGTCGGGTCTAATGATGCGTTGTCAGACCATGTAGATGCAGAGGGTGAGTTGCCTCCTGTAGATCCACCCAGAGGTGTTCGTTCCTCTGTGCTGAAGGGCGTTCTCGTGAGAGAGTCCAACGGTGCCCTCTTCCCTGCTCAGATAGTTAGGGAGGGGGAACAGCAGTTGAGGGGGGCGAGCATTGCGAGACTGAAGAAGCAGGAGGATGGTTCTTTTCGTCTTGCCGAGTTTGATCGAATCGCACAGAAAGACATCGTGGAGCGTTTTGATCTGCCTGCCGAGGGCAGACTCCCCGAGTCTATTCTGCAGCGCCTTGCAGAGGAGGCTCCACAGCCAGAGCCCCCAGTCCCTCAGCCTGTCGCTGAAAACTCCGATCCCGTTGATGTTGACTTTCCATCCCCCGTTGATGGGGTGGTAGAGCAAGTTGCCGAAGAAGCGAGAGCAGCTGAGTTTGTTCGTTGGTCACAGATGACAAAGAAACAAAGGAAAGCAGCAGTGAGGGAGAACAGAGAGAAGCGACGCAAGTTGATAGAGAAGCGGATAAGCAAGGCAATGGACACGCACTTTGAAGTCGCGTGTGCCATCCTGAAAGCAGAGAGAGCGAGAAAGCTTTTGCAGAGAGAGAACAAAGCAAAAGGACACATTTTGGCTACCGAAGAGGAGATAGAGCAAGGTCTCTTCAAAGAGGCAGATCGGAAAGAGCTGGCCCGGTGGTGTGTTTGTTCTGTTTTTGATTTGTCTTCGCAGACCTTGACTCCCCAGCCGGGGGTGAAGGGTATCACCCTCCGTTGGGTCCGGACGTGGAAGCTGAAGGAGGGGAAGAGAGTTGCGAAGTCGAGGCTCATTGCCCGGGGGTTTCAGGACCCTCGAGATTCAGAGCTTCTCGAAACCTACTCCGGGACTGCAGATGCAGGCCTAGCAAGGGTTGCGTTTGTTTGGGCCCTCAGTCGGGGGTGGCAAGCAGCGAAGGTCGATGTGTCGACTGCCTTCCTGCAGGCTCCGATCGGTGAAGGTGTGTGGCTTCGTTTGCCTAATGACCTGCCGATTGAGGTCTATCCTGGCTTGCGTTGTGGGGTGTACATCAAGATTGTGAAGGCCGTCTACGGACTGGCCGATGCCCCCAAGTGTTACACCGATTTCTTCAAGAAGAAGGTTCGTGGGCTGGGGTGGACAGAGGTTTGTGAGTCGATTCTCGTGAAGAGAAACAGGAAGGGGGAGGCGATTGGTCTGATGGTGATGCACGTAGACGACCTGTTTGTGTTTTCTCCGTCTGTCGATGACGATATAGCAGCAGTACGTACGATGTTCAATACAGATGAGTCTGAGCGCATGGACAACGGAGAGATGCACACCTATGTCGGCATGTCGGTGCGCATGAGGGATGGTGAGATGCTCCTTGATCAGAGCGTCTATATCATGAACATGGCAGAGTCTGTCAGTCCAGAAGCGAAAAAGCCGATCACAGACAAAGACCTCCTTCTCCTGACCGAGAAGGATGTCGATCCTTCATTGCAGAAGGAGCAGCAGAGGAATGTGGGGGCATTGGGATGGGTGGTTCGGACCCAGCCTAGCCTCTCATTTTTGTTTTCCCACCTGTCCCGCTCGAACACCCGTCCATCTCCTGCCTCTGTGCTGGCTACTGAAAAAGCACTGTGGCACGCAAAGGTGACGGCCAAGCCTTTGAAGCTAAAAAAGGTGAGAGGGGTGCCCGTACTTGTTGTGTGGGTCGATGCGTCCTACCAATTAAGTTTGAGAGAGGGGAGATTGGGATGGGAGATGCAGATCCTCGATCAAGAGGAGGTGGGTGATTTGGAGAGAGTGAGTGAGGACAACACCGTTGTGTGGGCAAGCAAGAAGTGCACTCGAAAGCTCGGGTCCACCACCACTGCAGAGTTGTTTGCGATGCGTGATGGTGTCAAACTTTCTTTCAGTGTGTTCAACTTGATCAAGAAACTTTGGGGGGTGTTTCCTAAGGTTCTCGTTGTGAGTGACTCGCAGCCCTTAATGAATCAGTTGGCGAGCAGGCAGTGCAAGAGTGAGCCTCATCAGCAGGCTGAGCTT
Organism: Chromera velia; assembly: GCA_018398765.1. Lineage (NCBI taxonomy): Eukaryota > Chromeraceae > Chromera > Chromera velia. The sequence goes on from JAHBMJ010002770.1 coordinate 31,861, forward strand.
GAGTATGTCTTGCAGGAGTTGGTAGATTTGGGGGCAACGGTCAAGTGGGTGCCCACTGGTCAGCAGAGAGCTGATCGTCAGACCAAATTTTTGAAAGTCTGAACATTCTGGTGTTGGCGTTGTGTGCAGTCACATTCTGTGCGTGTGTGCATGAATGGAATTCATGGGGGGTGATTGTGAATGTGATGGTCGGGGTGGGGCTGACGTGCGCGGCCCAATCAGATACCGCGGCGTAAATTCCTGGGGGGCCACGGCATGCGCGAGCGTGCGGGGGCCACGTGCTTTGCTGAGGAGACGGAGTTGATTCAGACTGATTGATCTGATGGTTGTATGATTGAGAGTTGTCAGTCTGTTGTCGTGCGTCAGACAGTGCAAATCGTAAGATAAACGGACACCGCGCGTTTTAGACACACGTTCTCGTAGGTAGCTTGTGTGCGCGTCTCGTCTCCAGCCTGAATTAATTGAGGCTTCTAGATCGATCAGCAAAGGAACCTCTCGGAAAGGGAGCAATGCATACGGTGAGTTTGAACAGACCCTTATGTAGCGTGTGCGTTGAGTAGCGGCAGCCTTCTAGACGTCTAGAGAACATTCACACCATCATACCAGTCAGTCAGTCAGTCAATCAGTCAGAAAGTCAGTCAGTCAGTCAGTCAGTCAGTCCGCCAGTCAGTCAGTCAGTCCACCAGTAAGTCTACCAGTCAGTCAGTCAGTTAGTTAGTCAGTCAGTCCGACAGTGAGTCTGTCAGTCAGTCAGCCAGTTAGTCAGTCATCCAGACTGAGTCATTCAGTCAGCCAGCAGGTGAGTTGAGGGTGCATGGAGCTGTAAGCAGTGGGGGCATTTTTGCATGCAAAGTCGCCCCACTATTACAAATGGGGGGGTTCAGGAGGTACAGGATGGACGGTATTCCAGCCCCAGTCTCACTGTCCCATTGGTTCTAGTTCAAGAGATATGGCTGCATGTCTGCATACTTACTTCCTTTTCCGTGCATGCAGGTGAGTTGAGGGTGTAAGCAGTGGGGGCGTTTTGCAGGCAAAGTGGCCCCACTGTTAGTACAAGTGGGGGGGGTCAGGAGGTTCAGGGTGGATAGCTCTCCAGCCCTAGTCTCACGGTTCCATTCTGTAATGTTACATTATTGCTGTGTAGAATGAAAGTGGTGGTAGGATTACTATGCATAACCTGCATTACTGCCTATCTGAAAAAAGAAATATTCATAACTTTCGAACTAAAACGAATTAGAAGCTGAAATTGATAGGATAAAGCATTCTTACATACAGCTTTTATGTTGTAAACAGGTTTTCTAATACTTAATAAAAAATGTATTATGCTACCATGTATGTGTGGATGTGTATGGATATGTATGCGTGTGTGTGTGTATGTGTGTGTGCATGTGTTCATGTGTTCATGTGTGTGTGTGTGTGTGTGTGTGTGTGTGTGTGTATGTGTATGTGTGTGTGTGTGGGTGGGTGGGTGTGGGTGTGTGTGTGTGTGTGTGTGTGTGTGTGTGTATGTGTATTCCTGACGGACTGACTAACTGACTGACTGACTGACTAACTAACTGACTGACTGACTGACTAACTGACTGACTGACTGGCTGACTGACTGAGTGGCTAACTAACTGATTGACTCACTGAATAACCGACTGATTGACTGACTGACTGACTGACTGATTGATTGACTGGCTGGCTGGCTGACTGATTGACTGGTTGACTGACTGACTAACTGACTGACTGACTGACTGACTGTGGCTGATTGCAACTGACTGTGACCGGCTCGCTGAGTGATTTACTAACGGACTGATTGGTTCACGGAATGACTCACTTGCTTATTGACTGACTGCATGTCGACTGACTGATTGACTGACTGATTGACGGCCGGACGGACGGATGGACTATGCAAGGGGTGTACGGGGCTCTTAAGTAACAGTAGCTTCTAGAAGAGAGTACTCTAGCGCTACTGTAAGCCTTCTTAAAGTCTACAAAGTTCCAAGGGAGAAGTCGGTAAGTCTGGCAGTCAAACTTCATGCGATGACTCTTAGAATCAGACCCACTCTTATGCTTGATCTACTGATTGCATCACTGCGCATGCTCATATATCGATCAGTTATTATACGCGCGCGCCCGCAAGCTATGCCGTTCTCATGCATGCAGGCCCGGCCCGAGCTAAGCGATGCTAATTCTAATTAAGTGCCCCACAAGCCCACACTTCCTGGCAATCACCTCACACATGCCCGCCCACCAGACCAACGTCCACGCTTGGTTCAAATTCAAGCATGCACCTCACACATGCTCGCTCATAGGGCGGGTGGGTAGGAAAATCCACACAACAAGTAATTTCAGACACTCTGACTAATGACTCTTACCTGAGACTCTCCTTTGCTAGTCTCCTCTCGCTTCAACATCGATCCACACTTCTGCGATCTCATCTGAGGGCATCCCTAAGATGGCACACAAAAGGCGTCCAAAGCTTCCCAAGCATGCACAAGCGAGATCAAAGATTCATTCACGTGGTTTTTGCATCCAATGCATTGTAAACGCAAGGCATTCATGCATATGACTATTTCAGAGGACTCCAGTGATTTCTAACTGGATGCACTCACTCTCTCTGTCCAGAATCTTCCCATTTAGGGTCACTGGAAGGACTCACTTAATCACTGATATTCACTGGGAGACTTCACGACAGCACGTGCAGTACCCAGCCCACAATGCACGCGCAGACATGGGATAGACTCGAGTCACTGGACGTCATTTTTCCTTCCTTTGTCTTCTTTTGACCGAGTAGGTATCATGCAATGCAGCCAGCCATAAATATAGGTGGCAAACAAAACACGGCCACTCTTGTATGCGCTCCAAACACTCCCCAAGCAATGTACACATACTCGGTTTCTCTTATATGAAGCGACCACAGACAGAGTATAAGGAGCTCAACTGTACGCACTCAGGAGACTCAAGGCTTTGAAAGTTCTGTGAAAGACTGCACGCTAACTGAGCATGACAGTCGTCTCAGAGGTTACTAACAAAACACCATCCAGTCAAACAGAAAGCAGAAAGCAGCACAAAGCACACACTCCTAAAAATCACTCGAAGTGTGCCCTTTGACTGTAAAAATCTCAGTGAAGCTCTCTTCTTTCTTTTCAAACAAACCAGAACACAGATCGACACAATCCTTCATTCCCGGCAATCGACCGAGCTCTCACGTTTGATATGAATAGTAGTCGACTGAAGGGGACCCACCATTCAATGAAGTAATACAGTCCGCTGCGGCGGCCCAGCCGCAGGGGCCCTGAACTGCATGACTCCGTATTCAAATACTAGGTTCGTCCCAACACAGATCGCACCACTCTTGAAATCAACCAAACATTGGAAATCTATATGTGTCGACCTCTCATCCTCGCTCACCCTTCTCTCCTGTCTTTCTTTTTCTTCTTTGCTTTGCAGAGTGTCTGATTTTTCTCTTTGTTTCATTTTTCAATCTCTTTTTCAATTCTTTTCCCTCTTTCTTTTCTGTACAGTGTTCTCCTATGCCCAGACGAATAGAGGGAAAGATTAGAGAACAGATAAAAAGAACACACTTACTCTCACCCCATTGCCTTGGTTAAGGCTCCCGTCTCTCTCTTTCATCATTCTTTCTTTCCTTTCTCCCCGACTATCTCTATCACCCATTCATATTTCACAAACGGAGAAAGAAGACAATCAGAGAGATTCAGAGAGACAGAAGGATCAACCCATAAATTAACAATACAACACCAACCTCCACCCTTACTCCAGCCTTCCTTCCCTTCAAATCACACACACCCAAACCCAAACACAAACAGCAAAAACAAAAGCAGAAGCGGTTTCTCCCGGTTTCCAGGAATCCACTAGAGGAATCCACTGGTGATGCCGATGAATACAAGTGCAACCGCCGTATCGGGGCACTCTCTCAGTGGGCAACAGCATCCGATGCTCCATGACGTCATCAAGGTTAGAAGTCAGACTGAGTCTCATCGATCTTCCCCCTCACTTCTCCCTATTTCTCCCTGCTTTCGGTTCCAAGTTCTCCTCCATTTCTCCAGTAATGTTCCGTTTATACTGCTCTCTCACCACAAGTGGTAGAAAGCAAAAACACCTCTCAGACCTCTTCAGCTCCTCATCTTCCCTCGAGGACACCACAAAATTCAAGACAGAATGAAACAACACAACAGAGTTGAAAAGAGTCTAATCTGTTTTAGGCTCTCAATCATCTGGCTGCCACAATACTCTACACAACCTGGTGATTCATGTGGGTAGCCCACCTGTCTTTATCAATCTATTTCCTTTCATCTCACGTCATACTGTCTGCCCCTGTGCAACTAAAAGCTCTGCTAAACCAACTGCAAGGGGTGTACGGGGCTCTTAAGTAACAGTAGCTTCTAGAAGAGAGTACTCTAGCGCTACTGTAAGCCTTGTCAAAGTTTACAAAGTTCCAAGGGAGAAGTTGGTAAGTTTGGTAGTCAAACTTCATGCGATGACTCTTAGAATCAGACCCACTCTTATGCTTGATCTACTGATTGCATCACTGCGCATGCTCATATATCGATCAGTTATTATACGTATGCGCCCGCGAGCTATGCCGTTCTCATGCATGCAGGCCCGGCCCGAGCTAAGCGATGCTACTTCTAATTAAGTGCCCCACAAGCCCACACTTCCTGGCAATCACCTCACAGACTAAGTCTTACTTACTGACTGACTAACTGACTTGGCTGACTGACATCATTGTACATCCAAATAGGATGCCGGAGGCGATGTGTACCCAACAACAACAGTCCCGTCTCCGGTATATGCACGTCAAGGTGGCGGAATAGCTAAATTTGTGAGCGACAAAAGGGCCCCGGCAGTGAGGCATGCACGTCATATAGTCCGGATGAGAGTCCGGAAGATTTTGAAAGGCACGCGCGCATGTTGGCACCCGCTTCGTAGTCAAGTCGTCCGGATTGAAAAATGTTGGGGACCGCGCGCCTTTGGCGCGCCCTCCAGATTGCCTAACCCGGATGCCGTCCGGATTCCGTAATAATGCGTGCATGGGCTGGGGTATTTCTATTTTGTAAGTGCCCCCCGCTTCGCTTTCCGGGACTGTGCATTGCGTGCATGGGCTGGGGTATTTTTGTTTTGTAAGTGCCCCCCGCTTCGCTTTCCGGGGCCACCGATTTTTCTGACCTGCGTGCGCGTGTTTCAGGATTTCTGCCGTCTCCGTCGTATGCATGGAGAACACAAAAGCATACCAAAAAAACCTCCGTCAGTTCCCTCCAGAAACTTCCAGCTGCCGTTACGCCATCGGACTTGAACGTCTCGTCACTGCTTCGGGAAAGTCGAGATTGCGAAGGAGAGAGAATCTGCTTTTGATTGACCTACGTTGAGCTGTGAGAAGAAAGCAGCAGAGGACTATAGCAAGGTCTTCGTGGCATGCTCTGGAGCTCTGCCGTCTCCTCTGTAGTTATCGCCCTTTCGTTCACCCAACGTTCCTCCTGCCTCGTCGGCTTGCGAGTTCGTGCACCAGTGCAGTTCACCGTATCCTGGCTTAGTTCGAGCATAAATCAGAGGTCTGCATGGGTTTTGTGGGGGGTGACCATGCTGCCGCTTTGAGACGTACAGAGGGGGGGGTCCATCTGTGTGCTTGTGATGGTGGAACTTGATGTTTGTATACGAGCTTTCCGTCGTTTCGCTTTCTTATCGTCGCGGGGGGCTCGTTGGGGGAAGAAGCTGGAGCGTGTACATGTTTTTTTTCTTCCCCATTCATAGGAATTCGGCCCAGAGACGCCGACTCATTAATACTGCTGGGCAAGGCTAGTGAAAAGGATGTTGCACGTCTTTTGCGTTGAGAAATTCATACACTTTCTTTTGTACGTCTTGGTCCTGTTATCCTCTCTCATCTCCCATGCCCTCTTGCCTACCCGACAGCCCCCAGATCTATCTTCCTTCTGTCTGGAGTCCATTTGTATGCGGTTGAATTTCCTTCCGTACTCCTCCTAAGTTCTGTTTGCACCGTGTGTAGCCAGCCGTTCTGTGAGTTCTTGTGAGGCCGGAAGGAGGCAATGCTGAAAGCCGCACAAGCAAGTCTGAGACGTTGCTCAAAAGCGTTCCCTTTCCATGTGTTTGTATATGTGGAACATGTGTGCACTCACTACTCGTTTATACAAACAAGTCAGTCTGCATTTGCACCTCGCCCGTGCAGAACGCCAACCCAGTGCCGCACGCAGCTGGATATGAGCGGACGCGGAGCCTACTACAAGGCTCTATATGGAGGGGGTGGGAGGGGAAGAGGAAGGGGGAGGGGGGGTGGAGGGGGAGGCCATGGGGGGGATTCTTGGGGAGGGTCCGGAGGCGGGGGAGGGTGGGGTGAAGACANNNNGGGGGGGGGGGGGGGGGGGGGAGGCGGAAGGGGTCCCCCGGAGCGTCCTGGGACTTCAGGCGGTGGAGGTTCGTTTGTGATGCCTTCCGTTCTTTTTTTCTTTCTTTTCTTTCTTTCTTTCTTTCTTTCTTTCCTTCCTTTCTTTCTTTCCTTCCTTCCTTCCTTTCTTTCTTTCTTTCTTTCTTTCTTTCTTCCTTTCTTTCTTTCTTTCTTTCTTTCTTGCTTGCTTGCTTGCTTTCTTTCTTTCTTTCTTTCTTTTCTTTCTTTCTGTCTTTCTTGCTTGCTTGCTTGCTTGCTTTCTGTGCTCGCTATTTCTTTCTCTTTTGTTCGCTCTTTGTCTCTCCCTATCGCGTACTGTCTTTCTCTTTCTCCCCCTCCCTCTCTCCGCTCCTATCTCTCGCTTTCCTACCTCCCTCTTTCTTGGCCTATCAGTCTACCTGTGTCGCTCCACTCCACACACACACACACACACACACACTCCGCTGCAGGCGGGGGTCTGAGAGCCTTCTCCATCACACTGGGCCAGGGGGCAGAGACTCTCCGGCAGGAACTCAGACGGGTTGACGGCAAGCAGTACCCTGCCTACAGGGATCTGTGCGGAGAGTGGAACCTAGGCCCTTTCTCCCTCTTCATCGACAGAGTCCAGGTACGTCGGTCCGTGGACAGGCAGACAGGCAGGCAGGGAGGAGGGAAGAAAAAGACAGACAGCCCAAGCAAGTCTGGTATTGGCTCGCATGGTGGCGTGTTCGTCGCTGGTTCTCCCATCTGGTTTACGTGTCTCTCATTTACGACATGCACCTAGACACATACAGGAACACAGCAAGGCAACAACGGCAAGAGACAGATAGACGTACAGGCACTGACTGAGTCAGACTGACTCCGTGTGAGCTGGGGCAGATGATCAATCGGACCCAGGCAGATTCATTCTGTGGAATGACTACACGCAACTTGCTGCACAGACCAATACCTTCCTGCTATGAAGCTCTAACCTATCGACTACTGGATGGAGAAGAACTTTCATTCTCTCTATGGATACCGCACGCATGCCGATACACAAACAACTGTACGAACGAATATGTTGTTGTCTCCCTGCCTCAATGCGTGCAGGCCGACCCTTTCGCCCCCCCAAGTTCCATCCGGGTAAGGGTGCCGATGGAGAACGCAAAACTCCCCCCTGACCTGTTTAGCAACAGGGTGAGGAATGTGGCGCTGGCAGATTTTCTTCACAGGTGCGTACGCTGCGCTGGTGTGGTCCTGATGACCTTGTTTTTTTTTTCTCGTTGAAGATGGCCGGACGTTTCGAAGCGGCATTAGTCGTTCCAAAGTGCCGATTGTGGGTGAATGAATGGGTGGATCTGTCGGTGTGAATTCATTCTCGTTTCGCATGTACGTCGTATCGAGAGGCAACAATGTTTTGTTTGCCTATTTTCTTCAGGGGTTCACGCTCTTCCTTACCGACGTGGTTGTCCTCTGATTGATGCTTTGTGTTTTTCTTTCCGAGTCTCTCTGCAAAAGACCTCCCAATCTCTCAATCTCTTTATCTGTCTCTCTCTTTTGTGTTCATACGTCTACCATACCTCATAATCATGAAACCCTCCCTGCCTTTGTCCACGCATGAATGCAGGCGATTCCACAAACTGGTGACAGCGGGGGGGCTGGATGTGGCTGCGGGCGGAGGGGGGTGGCACGGGTCAAAGGGCGGAGACGTATCGATTGACAAACCTTCTCAGAACGTTCTCGCCAGAAGCGCTGTGATCGTAACGCCGCAATTCATTGAGGTTTGTCCCTTCGTTCGTGTGTTCGTTTCACCCTGAGAAGGTCAATTTTCGGTCGTCTAATCCATCTCTCTGTTGACATTTTCTGTTTCACACATCCATCTTATCTGCTCCCAAAACTCGCAGTACTCGCTATGTTTGTTTAGAGTTGTCTGTTCTTCAAATACATCTCTCTCTTGCTCTTCCAATTTTTCCCACTTCTCTTTTGTCTGCTTGCCTGTAGTGAGTATTTTTCCTTCCCTTCACAGAGGGCAGCTTGGTCGCATTGATTCCTTTTCTGTCTACTCAGCTCTCTCCCTTATTCACAAAAAATGAGTCAGACATGCGCGCAAGCAAGTTGAATGAGGGAAAACCGATCTCTCCCTCCCGTGGGTCGAATGAAAGCCCAAGTCAGTGGAACTGACTTCTTTCCAGGTGACTGTACGTAAATCGATCGGTCGACCGGATGGGTAGATGGATGGATGGATGGATGGATGGGTGGGTGAATGAATGAATGAATGAATGGATCAAAAATGAGCTGGAGTGGGTGGGTGCAGGTCCGGTGTCTGATTGCCCTTCCCGGGAGAGGCCGGTCGATTGAGGGGGGCAGGGCGGAGGCAGCTCTTGTTGACGGTCTGCCCCGTGTGGTGAAGGGAGCTCTGTTTGCGGAGAGCCTCGACGGGAAGGCCCTCAGAGAACACGTCGACTCTGTTGAGGACCAACAAGTGTGTGGGGTGCCTGGGGAGGTTCTCTTCTTTCTTTCTTTCTTTTTTTCTTTCTGTCTGTCTGTCTGTCTTTCTTTCTTTCTTTCTTTCTTTCCTTTCTTTCTTTCTTTCTTTCTTTCTTTTCTTTCTTTCTTTCTTTCTTTCTTTCTGTCTTTCTGTCTTTCCGTCTTTGTGTCTTTCTGTCTTTCTTTCTTTCTTTCTTTCTTTCTTTCTCTTTTTCTTTCTGTCTCTCTCTGGTTCGTTCGTCCGTTCGTTCTTTCTTTCTTTCTTTCTTTCTCTCTTTCTTTCTTTCTTTCTCTCTCTCTCTCTCTCTCTCTCTCTCTCTTTGGTTCTTTCTTTCTTTCTTTCTTTCTTTCTTTCTCTATGTGTCTCGACCACCTACGTCAACTCATTAGTGGAATAGCGCTGAGGGCCAGCGAGCACGTATACACCAAAGAACAAAAATGTTTGCGAGTGAGTGCGTGAGTGAGTGCGTGAGTGAGAGCGTGAGAGCGTGAGAGCGTGAGTGCGTGAGTGAGTGCGTAAGAGCGTGAGTGAGTGCGTGAGTGCGTGAGTCAGTGTGCGAGTGAGTGTGTGAGTGCGTGAGTGAATGCGTGCATGAGTGAGAGAGTGCGTGAGTGCAGGATCTGCGGTCCCAACTGGACTCCCTCGGGCTTGTCGCCTTCGTTGCTGACGGTGCGGTGCTGCCCCGGGCATCGGGGGTTGACGATCTGCCTATGGACGCAGGTCTGTCGGTTGGAGGGACCAGCTGTATACAGGTTTTTTTTTCTGGTCCCCAAGAGAAGCTTGCATTCTTTTCTCCCGGTTATATTCATGCATGCTCTCTCACCCTCTCTTTTTGTTGTCCTTGACGTTTTGACATGCAGCATCGTTTGTTTCCCGTCGTCGCATATTTCTCAGACACACACACTCATGCAGTTGTGACTCGTTTCTTTTCTTTTCTTTTTTTCTCTCCATGCCCTTCGTCTCCAGCCTCCAAGAGTATTTTCCCCTTTATTTCCGCCTCCCTCTGCTGCTTGCACTTGTTTCTGGCTTCCGTCGACCAAGCCAATGCTAGCGCGTGAGCACTTCCCTCCTCGTCATTGCGCCGTTTCCCCTTCTTTTTCATTTGCCTGCAGAAAAAGCGCGGTCGAAGGGCACTCCATTGGTCAGTCTCCTCTCCTCTCGTCTCGTCTTCTCTTGCGAAGCTGCACGATCTTTCTTTCCTTCTCTGCAACCATGCAGGCATCTTTTGCATATGACTCGAATGATGTATTTTTGTATTCCTTCTGACTGTCTTGGCGGCTTTTTGGCTGACGTTATGTACATAGAAGAATCACTTTTCGTGCGCAGCACTCACTGGAATTTTCAGGAGAGATAACGCCCAATCTGTATGATCGAACGAAGAAGGACTCGCATTCATTGATCGAACGAAGAAGGACTCGCATTCATTGACTGAAGAAATGTAATGTGAGGCGATGCGATGCAGGTCAGATTCGAGTCCCCCCCCTCGCTGCGAGTGGAGGTGGAGGTCCCCCACCGCGGCCGACTGACGGGCATGGGCATCGGTCGGGGCGTCACGCTGATCTGTGGAGGGGGGTTTCATGGAAAGTCGACGCTCTTGGAGGCACTGCAAGTACGTAGCTGCGTGTACACACACAGATAGACAGACAAAAACAATGCTCTGAGTGATCTGGGCGTCAGAGTAAGTCGAGAACTGACGACCAGAGTCAATTGAGAGTCTCTCAACTCGTTTCAAACAGCTGATCCACGGTACGGTCGACACTCACTCACTCAGTCAGTCACACACACACACAC
>JAHBMJ010002770.1:45000-62984 GCA_018398765.1 Chromera velia
GCGTGCGTGCATGTGTGTGTATGTGTGCGTGTGTGTGTGCAGGTTTGGGGACGCTTCCGTGGATCTCTCTGCAGCGGAGCAGCTGGTGGAAGCCGGTCAGACAAGAGCCATCGGTGAGCTGCTATCTGTGCTCGCGAGGTCATCGTCTTCCTCCGGGAGCTTTGGGAATCCGGCGGGGCAACCGGTCGGTCAGACCGCTTGACTTTGTTCTCTTTCTTCCGGGGTCAAAAAAGCTTCTAGATAAAAAGATACTTGAACACGTTTTCCTTCTTTTTATCCCATTTTTCGGTCAGAAGAAGGAGACGAACACTCTGCAGTGCTGCATCTACTGCATCGTGTTCTCAGTCACATGCATAAGGTTCAAATACTAGCTCCTGTTTTCTCTCCATGCATTCCTTCTTCCGTAACTGCGTGTTTCCCCCCCGGGCCTGCCGATCGAAAGAGGCCGATCCTCTTGTGCATCAAGTGGCCGCGTTGTGAGTATGTTAATTCCTCGTGCACGTCCTCGGACACACCCACTGTAAGACTCCCTTTGTCTTTTGCGCGTACTGATCTATAGGGAGGGCAATCATGAGATTGGTGGGATGGGTCCGTTTTTGTGTACATGCGTGCGTGTTTGCATGCTTGCAGGTGAAAGACCTCGTTGCGTCCTCTCACGACACGCTCATCAACGCAGCCAAGAGAAAGGTGCCCTCGGGCGCGCCGCACTGCCTGGACCTGCTTGCGCCGTATGAGTACCCTTCTGGGCGGTTTGCCTTGCCGAGGAAACACGAAATCGCAATGGCACTCAACAGACTCCGCACGCTGAGAACGGAGACCCTGGATCCCCCTCCGAAAAAGAGGGCTGTTGATGGAGAGGCAGAGGACACCGAGATGGGCAGGGGCTGATGATGCAGGAGAACGGAAGAGAACAAAAGAGAAGAGAAGAAAAGAGAATGAATTCACCTGACTGGTTGGTGGTTTTGGATTGCTCTCGTTCAGGAAAAGGGACACAGGTGTACCTACGAGGAGATCCAAGAAAGACAATTGAAGGAAAGGGGGCGTGGGTGGGGCGGGAAGGGGTCGGGAACCAATGCAGCTCGAGACTTACGGAAGTGTGCGGAAACGAAAACAATCAAACAAACTGCCACAAAAGTTTTCAAGATATCAACAGAAAAGAAAAAAGTTTGAAACCTCGATGCAAAACGGGAGTCCTACTCAGGCATGACAGCATGCAAGGATTTGATTCATCTCGAAAATTCATAGCCTCCTGCTACTACTACTAGTTGCGTTGCACGGAACCCGTCCACTGGCCAAGCTTATCGGTATCTTTCAGCCCGCTGCATGCATGCATACCAGGTCCAACACCCTCCGTCAGTCTGCAAGGCAGGTTTAGTCAATCTGGGACCTTCACAGATCTCTCGCTCACGAACTCTTCCTCTGAGAGTGTGGGAAAGTGAGTGAGTGAGTCAGTGAGTGTGAGTGTGTGTGTGTGTGTGTGTGTGTGTGTGTGCGTGCGCATCCCGCGTGGTGTGAACCGCCCACCCCGGGCCATCGCCTGACACGTTGGGACTGGCAGTATTCGGAGCGCAAACATGACTCCCATAGCGAGAGGATGACACCACTGGCATCAAAAGATTTTCTCAGAGGTTCAATGTTCAATTCGGCACTGCAGCACTTACTAAAGCACTTATGATCATCAACTCTCTTCTACAGCCTACAAATTAGGCAACAATAGTCATAACGTAGTAAAACTAGCAGTGTGTACACTGAATCATCTACAGTATTATAGAGCTAGCAATTGGGCATCTAAGAGCAACCTTACGCTTTATATCTTATCTTTTTAAAAAATAAAAAAGATCTGGAATTTTTTTTTTTTGATATCAATTTTTAACTAGATTGTTAATCTACATAACTATGAAAAAAAAAATCACTTTGAAGAAAAAACTCTTGATCTATATGTTTTTTTTTAGCAACCATATGATTAAGGTGTTAAGAGTTCATATTAGGTGCGTTAAAAAAATATTAGTTGATTGTTAAGCATTCTGAATTTAAGGTTCTATCTAGGGTTCTATATTAGATTGAATAATAGATTCTATAACTCTTCATATCAATTTTAAAAATGTATCAGAAATTACACATCAATGTCAATTTTTAGTAAACTTTTTGACTCCACAAATTTTGATGACACTTTTATAGTGTATATACATCATGATGTATAATAAAATACTTAATAAAATAGTTTCCTAGATACTTTCACAATAATAATCAATATGAAGAATGAAGAGGAAGAAAGATCATTATTGTTAGCGGAAGAAGAAAATTTGCAGAGAAAATATTCAATCAATTTTATTTCAAAGCAAGCTCGTACCTACGCCCGTACAGTGGCAAACAGTTATTTCTGCATTAGACTTATGTATAGATTTATATTGGAACCTAGGTTGGAATTTGGAAGAGCTGGCCTAGGAGCTGGCATACCTCTCCTTGGAGGCATACACAAACCTAAGCATTTCGTTTGAAAATTGTGAATTAAATTCAATTTCCAGAGCCCATGTACCCGGCTCAAGGGACTTCTGTTTGGTAGTACTACCAAGACACACGCCACTCGGGGAAAGATGACTCAGGGTATGTAGAAACACTCAGAACCAACGGGCACAATAAGTGCATGGATCTACGCAGTGACAGGGGGAACCCGTGACAACTCCCGAGTTAGGGTGTTCGGTTTTCAGGTGCTATCAGAATGCAGCTCCAAACATGAAGCCCTGAGTGCCCGACCCACCCGGCACTTCTGTTCTGTTCTCGTGAAAAAGTTCGGCTTCCCTCTTCTCTTCCGATTTATGCACGACATTCTTTTTGACGTGTACGCATATCAAACCCCTACTGCACCTGTTTGTCTCCAACCCAACAAACAAAACAAACGAAATGGCCCCTTGCTCATCAGAACAGTCAGTCGCCGTACTTTTGCAATAATCGAGCCACATGGAAATACATGACCCCCTCCGAGTCCTCTGCTTTTCTTACTTGAAAACCACTTTGAAGTCCTGGAAGCGAGCGAGATCGTTGCAAAAGAAGATCCTTCCTTCTCATTTCAGACTAGAGCTATCCGAAGACTGAGGCCGAATCGACAGACAGGTTGGCCGTCCATCCGCTCTCTCATCCGAAAGAGCGCCCGCACCACAACGCTCATGGAAAGAAATGAGAAAAAGAACAGTCAAAGATTCACTTACTCGCATGCAGACATGCATGCATATCCGCTCCCTCCCTTTCCCGCCCCCTTCCCCCTCCCCAAAGGTTTGTTGTACTTTTGACTATCTTTCTTTCTTTCTTACGGGTGGGAAGCTTTTCAGATTGGGACCCCACGGACTCTCTCTCTCTCTCTCTCTCTCTCTCTGAGGAATGCGTCAACAGTCCAAAGCACACGGGACGTAAAGCGAAATGAATCAAAAAGGTTTATGAAAGAAATCACCACAGAAACAAGGAACATTGTGGCGCAGTAGTGTGAAAGTGCCCCTGAAATGACCACTCATATGCATGTAAAATGAATGAGGGCACAAACAGAGAGCAAAGTATCTTTTTTCGTTTTGTCCATTGAGAAGGGCTCTCTCACACTCTGTCTTTCTGTACATCCACCTGTCTATCCATTCATCGATCTGCTTCCTTGGCTAGCTGGGCTGTATACATGTATGAGAGTTAGAGTCTTCTTTCCCTCCTGTCGATCCGTTTGTCTTTCGGTCGGCTCTCTGGCTGGCTGCTCGGGGCAGGCACGGCGTCGTTCTGCAGGCTGTGGTTTGACCTTCCCCTCGTCCTCTGTTCCTTTCTTGTCCGTTTCTTCCTTTCTTCTTCCTTCCTTCACTCATTTATTCATTCATTCACTCACTCCAGTCTTCCCCTTTCCTTTCTCTTTTTCTTCTCTTCTTTCTCCCGTCGTTCTCCCGCCCTTCACTTGCTTCCTTCCTTCCTTCCTTCCTCCCTTCCTTCCTTCCTTCCTTCAACCATTCGTTCCTTCGTTCCTCACCCCCCCCTTTCTTTCCTCCCTTTCTCCTTTCTTGCATCCCTTTTTTGCTCTCTCTATCTGCGTGTCTACTTGCTCGTGTCTCTTTCTGTCCGCGTGCCTTGTTTTCTTCCTTATCCTTTTATTTCTTTTTTCTTTTTCCCTCTCCTTCTGCTCCTTTCTCCATTGCTCCTGTGTTTCTTCTCTTCCTCAACTCCCCTCGATGTATTGGCACTCTATGATGAGGCTCCCTGTGAGTCGGCCTCCTTGACTTGGTGCCTCTTCACACACGCAGCTGCAGGATCTTCGGGCACTTGAAGCTCCAAATCCTGAAAGCCTGCATCGGCCTCACTCTGCTTCGGTGCTTCTTCTCTCCTTTCAACTTTTTTTCCTCGTCCTCGTAGTGGACCGCTCTTTCCTTCAAGTTGCTTTTCTCCTCTCCTTCCTTGCTTGCTTTGTCTTTCTGTCTCTCTACCTCCGGCCCTGCGTCCTCCAGCTCATTTTGGGGAGTGGGCGTTGGGTTGGGAGGGAGACTCGCATCTTGCACAGAGGATCTGTGGCCGTGGGGGGGCAGAGGGAGAGAGGATCTATGGGTGTGACCATGAGGCTCGGGAAGCATCTCTCGGAGAATTTCCGCGAGGTTCTCGTGGACCCGCACCATGCCGGCGTGGCTGTTTGCGCTCCGCCGATTTGTGTTGCTGCTCCGGTTGCTGACGGCAGTGATGACACCCCGGTCGTGGAGTTCCTGCAGGAATTAAGAAGGAGGTGGATCGAAGAAGACTTATGCAGGGTCAGTGCTTACAATGGACCTCTCTTTCTGTATGGTGTCGAATATTTGATTTGGATCATTTGGTTTCGATGGGGTGTTGTTCCCACCACAGCACAGTAAAAGGTCTCTTCTCGTTGATGCTCCAGAGCCCCAGGAGGTTCGCGAAGTGGAGGCGGTGAATGTCTTCAGGATGAACACTATTCAATATGTTGCAATGTGATTATGAATTAGATCTGCATCTATCAGTCCTTGTGTTTCTAAGGAGCCTTCAGATCGAAGTACGTTGAGACTGTTCTCCTCTCTTCTCACGACGTAAACAGCAGATTTGTGTGTGACATGTGTGCACGATTGTGTCTTCGCACTGCTTGCGGAGTTGCTCAATTTGATTAATTAATTAATTAGTTTCTGCATGTCCTTGCTTTATCGACCAACCGACCGACCGACCGACCTGCAGCGCTGCGTGGAGTACGTCGTGGAGGTTTTGGTCTTGAACTGCCGCCCGCTGATACATTTTGTCGTTCTGAAGCTGTTCGAGTCGTTCCCTCGTCTGTCCACCCATCAATTGGCCAGAGAAGTAGTAGACGGCCTTGATGCGCTGCTTCCAGTAGACGGAGTCAATCACTGCAGTCACGAGTAGATCGAAGCAGTCGATGCACAGGAACACGCGTTCGAATGCACGAATGGAGGGAAGACAAGGAAGAATTAGTTGCACTTGAGAATCACGATGATAACAAGAGAGAGTCAAAATCAAAGAAGAACATCGATGTGATGACCTCAAAATCAACGCATCAATCGAAATGGTTAGAATTAAATGGGTGGGGAGAGAATCAGAAGAAAGGTGCAAGCATTCACTGCACAAAACAGTCAACCATGTACCGAAACTCTTCGCTCCCGCCTGCTGACCAGCCAGCACGAGTGCCAGAATTGAGACAATGTCAGACACCGACGAGGTCTGAATGGTAGTCCACATCGCCCAGTGGAACCCCGTACTGCCGAAGTCCACCGAGCCCCTGAAGGAGTACGACACCGCAATGGATCCCGTATAGTGGACTGAGGAGACCGCCGCAGCGATCACGAACGACGCCAGCAGCTGGACCCAAAACACTGACGGCAAGGACAGAAGAATCGCGAGGCCCACCTGAACAATGTACGTACGTCATGCAAAAAGGCGGCATGTCATATTGAAAACAGGAGACGAGCGACGAGTTTTCTCGCATTACCCACACCCAGTCACAACATCATGGATGCATGCATCAATTTTGTCCGACTAGAACTGAAGGATGAGCAATAAAAGGGCCGAATGAATGAAATCAGAATGATCAAGTGAGTGATTCAGACAGGATCCGTGCGATCAGCAGTGAGACAGATAGAGGTGCAGCTGTGTGCTTCCGGGGTGCAAAGGTCAGACAGAGTCCGAATATACAGACAGACAGACAGACAGACAGAAAGACAGACGGGTAGATCCACGGCCAAGCCAGCCAATCAGCCAAGCAAATGCGAAAAACAAACGACAGAAGAGACACAAACTACACATTGCACGACAACTGAAGGGGTACCGGACCTCGCACGCCATAGTCAGTGATACCTCAAGGAAGGCAGCGGCAAATTCAGGGCCGTATACAGTGGATGCGCGAATGTATGGAGTCTGTTATGTTTGTACTGTCTTGGACAAGGTTAAAACTCAAGAACTCACGCACCGCAGAGACAACGTACGCCAGGATGCAGGACACAGCCACGAGCCCCACATCGTAACTCATTGTGAACCGCCCATTCATGGCTGCCATGCCTGAATAGTGCATCAACACCACCCCCGTCCCAGTGAGAAAAGTGGCGAAGAAAAAACGCAACTTGCTGAATGTCATTTTCTCCAGCGTCTTTCTTCGTGCGAGCAGCCACACGGCTGCGAAGACGCAGAGAGTGACAACCAATGCCGAAGCAACTGTGAGAGGAAGGTTGAACCAGATGATTAGATTGGCTGTGTACTCGGCTTTCGTGCCGTCCGGCAATAGGGCCCTTTTGTTGCCCAACTCCAGAGATCCGATGCCGAAGAAATGCATCGCCCATACACAGCAGCATCCAAGCGCAAGAGCCGCTTTCGTGGTGAAGGACCAGAACCAGACCCCTGAGGACACTTCCCGTAAAGTCACAAGGAAAGTCGTCGCGAGAAAAGCTCCAATGAAGGCGTACACAAAAGATAATATGACCAGCGTGGGGTCGTATCCAACCGCCAGCTCTTCCCCATTTGTATATGGACACAACCCGTCAAGGTCGTGGTCGCACACAAAAGAACGGTCGTTCGTGAGGTCTGTTGTGGCGAGGAATCGCCGGAAAGGGGTACACTGCGACATCTCGCCTCTCATTGGTCGCGGGCACAAATCTCGAGACACAGAGGCTCCTGCGAGAGGTTTTTCAACAACCCACAACAAAACGCAAATACTTTGCACCTTTGAATATATAAGTGCTTCCATTAGATACTTGGGGGTGGCCGGAACTCCACAGATGTGCAAGAATTTATCGACATCAATGTCCGGGACTGTGTCCCTTCATGTCCCTTAATTCCTGCATATATATGAGAAAGGTCGATGTCGACGAGGGGTTGTTATAATTTGACTGACCTGAATGCGTGCATGGGCCATGGCATGATGGCCCCGGAAAGCGAAGCGGGGGGCACTTTCCGGGGCCGTTCGCAAGCTTGCTTGCGTCAGATGCATGCATCGACCGGCCGCGGCATGCCGGGGTCGCGGATTTTGAGCCGATCGTGATCGAAGTTTACAGTCGCCGTTGGCAAAGAATCATGACAAAGATTCTTCTTCGTCTTTACCCACGACGGTTTCTGGAGTGACCCCTGGGCGTGGTGTCTTGTCTTCCCTCGTATGAGCGTGCCGTGAGTGGCCTCGTTTCTCGTGGCCTCCATGGGGTCACCCGAATTCATCTGGAAGATGCAGAGACGGGCTTGAATCTTCCTCAGTCCCCGCTCAGCTTTTTGAGTCCCCGCAGCCACAGACAGTGCAGACGGTGGCAGAGCAAGTCTACACAGGAGAAATACACGCCAAACAAGGAAAATGAAAACGCCAGGAGTGAGTATGCAGCCTGACAGCCTGGTCCTGGGCTCTCAAGATGCAGTCTCCTCTTTGAGCGTCTCAGACTTCTTTTCTCTCTCCGACCTGGCCATCGAGTACCTCAAGCTCTCTGCCGTCGTCTCAGGTCGGCCATCGTAAGCGTGTGCATGTATGCCTCCTTTGTATCCATGCATCGGCCGCTGCCTGGGGCCGTTGACGTGTACCCGCACTCGATGGTTGGAGGAGAAAAAGCTGAGCAATATCGCTATCTTTTTGCAAAGCTCCTCCCTGGTTCCACGGGAGTGTGTTCGCTTACACGAAGGGCACGATGGGTTCTATGCAAGAAAGATTTGACAAGTTTCTGGTTCTGGCGGGACGATTGAAATGAAAGTTGCAAGGAAGCAGCTTGTTGAGAGGGACCTGACAGACACATCATCATGACAGGACGGGCGTAGAAGTACATCATCTTCTTTGTCACTGGACGGAAGTCCAGGACGATGTCCATCCAGACAGGAAAAGGAAGAGGAGCATCGTGCGTCATTTCCGTCTTGAGGATGTGAACATGGGCAGGCAGGCAAGAACCCAGGCAGGCTGCTGTTTGTTCGCATGCTCTTTGAAACACTGTCACGAAAAAAAGATGATACGGTCTGTCTGTCAGTTTGGCTGCCTGTCTCTCTGTCCATCATGTTTGCCTGCCTGCCTGTCTTCTCTCTCTGCCTATCTGTACGTCTGTCTGTTTGTGAGCAGGTGTGGTGTTGCAGCTGTGTCCCCTGACCAGCGTCCACGCAATTCAGACTCAGAGGTGCACGATGGACCTCGACGGATTCCCTTTCGTCGTTCTGGCATACAGCAGCGTCCTGTGGGTCATCTACGGGTGAGTGTCTTGATAGCAACTGTCTTTTCTGGATCGTGGGCGGGCAGGTGGAGTGGAAGCTTTGCATGCAGCGCTTTTATTGTATTTGTAGCTGGGTCTCGATCGGAACGTCGTCGCGTGCCTCCATCCCTTTGGACTCATTTCTTTTTGGGATTTCATTTGATTGTCCCTCCCTCTCTGTCAATTGATCGGCGCAGGGCTGTGACGGACGACTTGCCTCTGGTGTTAACGAACGTGGTCGGCGTGATTTTTGGACTCTATTACGTGTTGATCTTCGAGACGTTCTGCGTCCAGTACCTGCCGAGAATGCGGCTGAGAGCTTACTACCAGATTCTGACAGGCCTGACGGCCCTTCTGATCGTGTGCCTTCTGGTGTGCGGGTCGGGGCCTCTGTTTATCCACCTTCTCGGCTGTGTCTGCGCATTCCTCCAGGTTCGTTGCTTGCTTCGTTGGTTGGTTGGCCCTCTCCCCTCCCCCTCCCCCTTTCCTCCCTCTCTGAGAGCGAGAGCGAGAGAAATAATTTCTGCTCGTCCTACGCTGCCGTATGTGTTCTTCTCCTGTTGCAGTGTCTACCTATGACGAATACATTGAGCTCGTGTGTGTGTGTGCGTCTGTGTGTATGTGCGCATGCAGCTTGTCAGTTACGCATCGCCGCTGTGTACTCTGCGGACGGTGTTGGAGAATGCATTTACTTTCATACAGAATTCTTTTTCAATGCATGTATGTGCGCAGCTTGTGAGTTACGCATCGCCGCTGTGTACTCTGCGGACGGTGTTGGAGAAACGGAGTGCTGCCTCGATGCCGTTGCCTGTGTCTCTATCGACTTTCGTTGCATGCCTCTTCTGGCTGCTCTACGGCGTCTCTTTGCCGGACCCTTTTCTGGCTGTTCCCTCCTTCTTGGGACTCCTGGCGGCCTCCCTTCAGGTGTGTGTGTGTGTGTGTGTGCATTTTCTTTCTTTCTCTTTTGCTTTCTTGTTTCCTTTCTTTCTCTGTGTTTCGTCAACCAGTGAGATATTATTTGTGTATGTGATCTCTCTCTCTCACTCTCGCTCTCTCTCTTTCTGTGTGTGAGTGTGTGATATGTGTGGATGTGGCATCAGTGGAGATTCGGGTCCTCTCTCTGAACTTTGTTGCCCTCGGTTACCTTCCGGTTGTGCTGCTCCTAATAGGCTGCATGGTTCGGTTTTCGTTGGGTGTGGGGGGAGTTCTGTTGAGTCAGCCGTCGATCAAACAGAGGGCCGGGTGTGTCGATAGAGACAGAAGATAAGATCGAGGTCGTGCACCTCCCTGTGGCATGCATGCAGGCATGCAGGCAGGCAGGCAGGAACCGTCGGGGGTTCGTCTCTCTGATTTCATTTTCTTCGTAATGGTGTTCCCTTTCTTCTTCTTTCTTGTGTGAACGAACGAATGAATGAATGAATGAATGAATAAATGCGTTTGTGTTTTTTCTGTCAAATCAAGCATGCATTTGTCACGTATGTTTGTGAGTTCAGTTGTACCTGTCTTGGGTCTTTCGGCCGTACGCGTCGGGAGCCTTTTTTTTCTCGGGGGGAACTTCTTCAGGGAAGAAGAGCGGCCGAGCTCTGCAGGTGAGGCAGGAGGGAGAATGGTGGAGCGGCAAGGGGAAGGTTCTCTCTTTTTCTTTCTGGTCTGAAGAAGCAAGTAAATGCCGCTCGTGACGGATCTCTCTCTCTCTCTCTCTCTCTCTCTCTCTGTGCGTGTGTGCGCAATTTTTCTCACTCCTTTCTTTCTGTTCATCCTTTCTGCCTTTCGTTCCTCTTTCACATTCCTCTCTTCCTTGTTTATCTCCTTCCCACTCCATCTTTCTTTGCTACAGGGTGGTGCTGGGGAGTGGTCTCGGCTGTCTCTTCCCCTGCCTCCTTCGTTGGTCAACGAGAGCACATCTCTCAGGGGTCTGGGGGGGTTCGTGGGGGATGAGTGTGATGCAGCAGGGAGAGAAGAGAGAAGGGCCCCGTGGGGGGGAGGGAAAGAGGAGAGGTTTTCTCTCTCGGGCTGGTTGGGAGCAGCGGGGACGGGGGGCAGAGAGAAGCAATCTCCAGCCGTGAACACATCCAGACGGGAGGCTGACGACTGCGAGAGGGGTCTAGCGAGGGGGAGAGAGGCCTCCTCGGCTCCTTCTCACATGCAGGTGCAACAAGGCACCAGCAGCAGCAGCAGCTCCCAGTGGACATATGCAGGTGCGTTTCCTCAGGTTGAACGCGGCCAGTGTTGCATCGTATCAGAGAAGCTTGTTCTTTTTTTCCTGCTTGATTTTCTCCCTCCTACCCGCCCTTCTTTTCTGTCTTCCAAACGAATACTGAGGAAGGAAGGAAGGAGGGAAGGAAGGAAGATGTACCAATAGGGGGAGGGGGTTGAGGGAAGTTTAATAGGAGGGATGGGGGCGGTCTGTCTCTTCTGAGGTCTTTCATTCAGCTGGCTCATCTTGACGTGCGCCTACCTAGGAGATATGGTTGATGCATTCCTATCGATATATGTGTATGCATGTCATGAAGGGGGTGTCGCATATATTGCATTCATTGGGTTTTGTGTGCAGTCGAGGGCCATGAGAGAGGCAGAGAAAGAGAGAGGGATGCCGGCAACAACATGCGGAGGGCGAGTGCCGGAGGGTGCCTCCGCCCTCCCAGCAGTAACCCTGTTTTGCGTTCTGGTGGGTGCGCCTAGCTCTACATTTCTTTTTTCTCTTTCTTTCTTCTTGGTTCTCTTTCTTTCTTGCCTCCGGCGGCAGCCTTTTCTTTGGTTCTGTGATTTGCCCGCTGCACCTCTTTCCCTCAACTCCCTCATTTTTGTGTTTCCACCCTGAACTCAACTTTGCCCTCCTTTTTCTGTTTTTGTGTGTCCCTGTCTCCATGCACGCTTCAGTTCATCAACGCGTGCATGCACGAGACGCTCCGCCTGCGTGGGCGTATGGAGCGAAATCGTTGATAGTTGCCAGAGAAATTTAAGTGACATCAGCAAAGGGAAAATCGCCAGGCATGATGAGAGAAGAATGTGTAACGAGAAAAGACGAGATGATTTTCTATGGTCCATGAAATCAGCGGTGCTTCCTTCCTTCCATTATTTTTTGTTGCTCTCTTTCTTTCCTTCCTGTGCTTGCCGTCTGCCTTCCTGCCCGCCTACCTGCCTGCAGGGTCCCCCGAGAGATTCCAGCAGCAGCTCGTGCAGCAGCACACGCCTCCTCAACAGCCTCATCAACAGTCCGCGGGGGGTGCTGCTGCTGCTGATAGGGCAGCAGGACCGGCAGACCGACAGGGGCGACCCGTCATGGGTCCTCCCCCCTCTTTTTCCTCTACTTCTTTTGGGGAGGGAAAAAGGGAAGGCGCGGACTTTGAGGCGGTGAGGAGGATAGGAGGGCCGACGCAAGGGGAGAAAGAAAAAGAGGGTCCACAGAGACCTGCGAAAGGTCCTTCCTCTTCTTCTTCGTCTCTTTCGTTTCCGCTTCCCTCTTCCACCCTTCCACCTGGTGTACTGCAACCACCTCCTATGGGTGTGCCACGTGGAAGCGAAAGGGAAAGGGGGGATCTCGTACCATTGGCAGCAGACGGCTTGCCCCGTCCGAGTCCCTTTCAACCCCTCCCCCCGCAACAACCTCAGGCTGTACGGTCTCTCGGTGCATACCCGTATTCATCTGAGCTGTCCGAAAGGCTAGGGAAGCCTACAAGTTTTCATGAACCAAAGTTATTTGATAAATGAAAAATTCACCAAAAGTGTGCACATAAAATCGATAACACTGCTTCTTTCGATTTCAAAGGTTTTATTACGATATTAGTCGTAAGAGATAGAATATAGTGAATTAAGTGTACTAAAGAGGTCGTCCCTCATAAAGGTTTGCGGCACAGGTCTTTTTGGCCTGTGCGGGCCGGCCACGAAGGTCCGACGCGTGTATGCGCTTTTCCTGGACGCCGCACGTCGAGTGCTCGGCATTGGGGCAGGAGGCTAATCCTCCAGATATTAATCCTATCCTATCCTATCCTAAGGACAGCAGATTCCCAAGCTTAAGTAAAATAAATTTTATTGCCGAGACTTAGATAAAAATCTTTTTTTAAAAAAAAGTTAAATTTTTAGTCGTTTTTCGAATAATTGAAAATTGCATAAGAATTCTTTCAAAATTATAGTAGGTCCTAACTTTAATATGAAGTGTAAAGAGTTAGAAACTTAATGTGGAAACCAGTAGACATCCTGTACTCCCCAAACTTTAAGAAGCAGAATAGAGCAGAAGAACTCCTCTATCAGGTCTGGCAAGCTTAATTCGCAGGATCTTGAATTTTGGGTGCGGTGCCCATCGGTCAGGGGCTTCTCTGTTCTGCTTTCTACGGCGATGCCGTCTTGTCATACTGCGAAGCAAGCCTTCGAAGCCTCTCCGGACCGCAGCCCTGTTTAAAGACTGGTCCAGCCCGAAGTCAGACCTCTGACGGGCGTTGCTGCTGCTGGAGCTGAAAGAGGGAAAGAGGGGGGGGAGAGGGATGCAATTGGCGAGGTAGGCGGTGCGAATGAGGTGGTGCACCTCCTGTGCGATGCCCTCTTTCAAGTCTAACTGCATCTCTTTTTTCTGCCTCTTCAGTCTCCCTGTTTCTTCCTTGAGTCTCTCTCTTTCTAATTCCAGCTCCTCACAACATTCCTTTGGAACTCGGTCGGCTGACTCCCCCCTAGACTCCCCCACTCTCCCTCTGGCATCCCTCTGGCCCAGCCTCTGGCATTCCCACATCTCCTTAATTCGTGCGGTCTCTTTTTGCTGCTGCTGCTGCTGTTTGCAAAGATGTCGGGGTTTTCCGTGGCAACCCACACCCCCGTGCCCGACAGTCACTGGAACGGCTAAAAATTTTTGAATGGAATTCTTTAGCGCTCTCACCCCGAGACCAGGGTAGCTCTGCAACAGATGCTTGCCGGAGCGAAAATGTTGCGGCTGGCGATCTAGCTGGCGATCAGGTGCTTTCTGTAGGCTGAGGGGGAGCAGAGTCACAGCTTTCCTGCGGGGGCCAGGTACTGCCCTCGGGGGAGTCTTGGGGGGGGCGCCAGACGAGCCGGACGGGTTGGAGCTGGTGTTGTTTGTGCTTTTCTTTCCAATGGCCCCTTCCTTTTTGTCTGCAGGTCTTGGATCCGCCATCGTGCATAGACCGCCTCACATCCGGCAGTCTCCTCAAAAAACACTGGACCAAACAACATCTTCTGGCAACTCAATATCAACAGTGGCTGGGTGGTTTCCAGTCGTTTCTTCTTCGAACAGTCTGCAGTTCAGACGCCCTGCCACAAACTTCATTCTCGCACTGCAGTACTACAATAGTGCTACAGCATGCTACAGCTTTCCGCGGGCCACATTGCACCGCGCGGATCGGGGCCCGCCCGCGCGCGCGGCAATGCTATATGCATGGGCGCGGCAGCTCTGTATCTGTAGCTCGAGGATGCTCGAGGAACCAATTGCCTCTGTAAAAAACGCGGTGCTGTGACAGTGCAAGCCATTTGCGCCCGTTTTGTGATCGCTTTCTCCTTCTGTCTCTTTCAGTAAGATCAATGAGACCGCCGAAGCCAGAATAAACATTCGTTTGATTCGACACAAAAGGCGATCCAAAAGGGAGAGACGGCACGAGACGGCTTGAGACGGCAAAAGAAGGATCACCGGAAGGACCACGGAAGAGACGGCCAGAAAGGAAATAGCGGCTTCTGATCGTCCAATTACGTAAGACGGGTGGGGGAAGAGAAGGCTGACGGTGGGTCTGAGCAAAAGAGCGAAATTGACTGCGAGACGGAGAGACGGGAGGCTGGAGACGGGAGCTCATCCGTATCTGTCCGTCTGTTTCTCTTTCGCTTGGGGGGGAGAAGATCTTTTCTTTTCCTGAGCACGAAAGAAAGAATGCGGTCCGGCTTTGTATGGCTGGTTATTCCGATCGCACTGGGCCTGATTGGAGGGGGGCTATGGGATCCGAGTCGAGGTCTCTTTTTGGGATTATGGGGGGACCTGACAAACGGCATTGCTTCTTGGGCGATGGATCACATGGCATCTCAGGTTGGTCTAGCTGTCTCCGCTTCTCACCTTACCTCTGCAGCCTTTAGTTTGCATTCGCTGCTTTCCTCACCGATGTTTGGTTCACCATTACGTCCCCTTCTTGACATCTTTGTCTCTCTCTGTCTCTGTGGCTGCGTCTTGTCCGTCTCTTTTTTTTCGCTTCTGTCGGTCTGCATACTGAACTGATAGTGATTGTTCGCTTTGCATCATTTTTGGAAGTGTCCTTGCCTCTCTTACCATGCTCCCGCTTGCGGGCGCGGGCGCACGGGCGCGCACGCGTACATGTGTGTCGGGCGATGAGTGGCTGGGGTTGGCGGGGGGTGTTTGTGTCTGTCCGCGAGGAGGAGGAGGTGGGGCGAAAGGGAGAGAGAGAGAGAGAGAGAGAGAGAGCGAGGGAGAGAGAGAGAGAGCGAGAGAGAGAGAGAGAGAGAGAGAGAGAGAGAGAGCCAGAGCGAGAGCGAGAGCGAGAGCGAGAGAGAGAAGAGAGAGAAAGCGAGAGAGAGAAGAATCCCACGCTGTTCCATCACTTCTCCATTCTTCACAGAAGCTTTGCCCCACTGCACGTACCTGTTTTCTATCTGTATGCCTTCAGGGAATACCAAAGTTCTTCGGGTTGTTTGAAAAGGGTCGAATTCCCGATGGAGTCACGCGGTCGGTCAGCGAGTGGATCGGAGGGTGAATGAGTGAATGAATGATGGAGTGAGTGAGTGAGAGGGCCATTGAGTCGGTGCGTAAGAGAGATTGAGTGAATGAATGAAGAGCTGAGTGAGAGAGTGATTGAGTGAGTGAGTGAGTGAGTGAGTGAGAGTGAGAGTGAGTGAGTGAGTGAATGAGTGCATGAGTGGGTGGGTGTGTGGGTGGGTGCGTGAGTGTGTGTGTGTGGGTGGGTGCGTGAGTGTGTGTGTGTATGTGTGTGTGTGAAGGTGCGTGAGTGTGTGTGTGTGTGAAGGTGTGTGAAGGTGTGTGTGTGAAGGAAGGTGTGTGTGTGTGTGTGTGTGTGTTTCATAGAGTCTCTCCCCCCCCCTGTTGAATGCCATAGCTGAAGGCACTACTAGATGATCAGTCTGTCTGTGTGTGTGTGTGTGTGTGTGTGTGTGTGCGTGTGTGCTCGCGCGCGCAAACGTCTGTGTGTGTGTGTGTGTACGTGTGTGTGTGTGTGTGTGTGTGTGAAGATGTGTGTGTGAAGGTGTGTGTGTGAAGGTGTGCGTGTGTGTGTGTGAAGATGTGGTTGTGAAGGTGTGTGTGTGTGTGTGTGTGTGTGTGTGTGTGTGAAAGGGTGTGTGGGTGTGAAGGTGTTTGCATGTGCCTGTTTGTGATCTTTGCGTCAGGTTTGGTATCCGTCAGTTACTTGGATGGACGCTGCGAGGCATCTCTGCGTCGGGAGTCACGGAGCAGGAGGAGAGGTGAGCTCGAATGAATGAAAGAATCTGAATCACCGACTCATTTCTGAAGGACCGACGGCGTACTGAGGGACGGACCAAAAGAAAGCCGGACCATCTGTAGTTTTTCTGTGTAAAAACAAAGACTATCGGTCTTCTGTGTATCCATGCCTATATCTTTGTGTCTGTGTGTCTATCTGTCTATCTATCTGTTTCTTTCTTGCTGCCTGCCTGCGTTCCTTCGTTTCTTGTGTTCTTTGCGTTTTTCTTCTTTGCTTCATCCTACCTGCCCCTTTTCACCTCTGGACCAAACATGTTTGTGTGTGCAGATTTTGGACCTTCTACGATGAGCTGAACACCATGCCAATTGCAGTCAATACCGAGGATGCAAACGCACAGCATTACGAGGTCATGCTGCAGGTTTACACAGACAGTCAATTGGAGGCATTCACTCACTCACATGCATACACGAGACGTGCATGAGTCCCTGGCTTCTCCTGGTTTGTTCTGCCAGACGGGTAGAAAATCAGCTGAACAAACAGAATGAGGAGGCGACAGAGTGTTGCAGTCGTCTGGACAAACGGCAGGCAACTTCGGCAGAGCAGCAAAAGTTTTGGTGAAGAAATACAACGAAACTCGTGTTCCTTTTCTTTCCCATCTCTGCCTCAGTTACCTCTCCTTTTTCAGACTCTTTCCTCTTGCCTTCTGTCTTTCTCTTTGTTTCTTCTTTCCTCCTTTGCTTCGAGCTTCCTCTGTGTCGCCTCTCCCTCCTCTTCCTCGTATCCCCTCCCTACACACAAACACAAACACCCACCCATCAATCTGTATAGAACCATTTGAGAAAGTGACCGCTACTCCCTTCTTGTTGCCTCACCCGATGCACCCATGCACCTGTCTCCGTGTCCATGCACCCTTCGTGTGCCGTGCAGGTCGACGCGCGCTTTTACGATTTGGTCCTCGGAAGGAGGCGCAAGTACTCCGCGGCTCTCTACGAAGACGTGAATGTTCCAGTCCAAAACGCGGCAGGTGCGTTCCAGGGCTCTCTCTCTCTCTCTCTCTCTCTCTCTGTGTGTGTGTGTGTGTGTGTGGTGCTTGCTCCACTGAGACAGAAACGCACGAAGACATACCAATGTAATCTACCGTCATTTCGTTTGCGGTTCTAGCTTTGCCCTTCGAGTCATTCTCCGTTCGTGTGTCGCGGGCCTGGGCGGAGATTCTCAAGCGAACAAAACGAAGCAGCACCCGCGCACCAGCCTTGCAACGTTCTTTCTTCTCTTCATGTCTGTTGTTGCATGGACCGAGTGACTGACGCACGCAGATCTTTTGAACGAGGCTGAGGACAGAATGCTTCGACTCTACGCAGAGAGGGCGGGAATCGATCTGACTTCAGAGGGTCGGTCCGTCCGCCAGCGCGCTTTCTTTGCTTCTCCCCAAAGCGTAGTAGCAGTTTATTGAGGCATGCAAGAAATGCGCGTAGCATAAAATGATGAACACAGCGACAAAACCCCTGCACTTCGTCGAGCCGCTTCACTTCCCTTCATGGATGGATGGATGGATGGATGCCGAAATTCCCCTAAGCAATGAAGGCGGTCGGTGCATCCATCCTGTCAGTCAGTCAGTGTGCCTGCATGCCCCCTGTTGCCCGGGCGACCTGCCTGCGTGGCGGCAGTTGAATGCAGGTGTCTGTCTGCATGTGTAGACGTCTTCCTTCAATTGACCTTATGTGCTTGTCTAGAAGCGTCGGTCTACCTGTTGCTATCCTCTTTCCACTACCTTCTTTGCTAAGATGCTGTCTCCCACTTTCTTTCCCTGTTCGTTGATGCAATTAAATTTCTGGATTTATGCATGGCTTTGCATGGGTCTATGCATTAATTTATGAAATTTGAATTCAGTCCGACAGACCCCCCCCCCCCC
>JAHBMJ010002770.1:62999-85499 GCA_018398765.1 Chromera velia
CCGGCCTTCTTCCTTGCACCAACCCCCTCTCTTCTCTTCTCTTTCGTCTGTCTGCAGTGCCCTTGCGAGTCCTTGACCTTGGCTGCGGGTGGGGCTCTGTCTCGCTGTGGCTGGCTGAAAACTGCGAACGGTCTGTCTGTCTGTGTGGGTGCATGGGTGGGTGGGACAGTCTCTGTTTGCTTGCGCACAGTCTGGGAAAAGAATGTTCGAATCTGGGATGAGAAGCCGCTAGAGCTTGGCAGTACATACGCAAAGAGCATTTTCTCTGGCATGTAAGCTCGCGAAGCAACGTCAGCTTTGGAAGTGCCCTATTTAATTATCGAAAGAGAAGATGGATTACGCTTCATTCACGGTGAACGTTCATTCAGTCTTTGGAGCTGATCGAAGAACGTTGGGAGATGTTTGTGTCTTCGTTCGGGTGATGCATGCTTGCAGGTGTAGTGTTGTGGGGCTGTCGAACAGCAACAGTCAGAGGGAGTGGATTATGCGCAATGCCAAGGAGAGAGGGGTCGCAGACAAGTTGCAGGTCCGTTCTAGAGGGACGCTGCGGTTTTTTCTTGCGGAATGCAAAGAGAGAGGTACCCGACACACAGTCGTCAAGAAGTTGGATGGTGGATTTGAGGCAGAAAGTTGAATTCATCTTTTTTTGGATGAAAGCTGGTCGGGTATCTTGTGTTGTGCGCGTGTATGTTTGTGAATGGGTGAGTGGATGAGCAGAGAAGCTGTCAGATTGGGTGTTGGTGCAGGAAGCTAGATGGAAAGTGCTCTGTCTCAGGTGAGCTCTTCGATTCCTTCCTAAAGATTGAAGAGAGTTAGCGAGTTGCAGGGTTGTTTGATTCATGGTCTAGGTGCAACAGGCATTCTGGGAGTTGATCGATTGCTTCAGAACTTTTCGTCTGTCTGTCTGTCTGTCTATTTGGAGAGTTGCGGGCATGAATTCGGTTTCAGCTCCTCTCTTTGCCTCATTTCTCATGCGATCAGGTGGTGACAGGGAACGTGGCTGTGTTCGAGTTTGACTTTGCTTCCTCGGATTCGCCTGTGAGTGAGCCCTTTGACGTGGTGATCTCCATCGAGATGTTCGAGCACATGAAGAACTACAAGGAGCTCTTTCGAAAGGTCACTGCGGGAGATTTATTTTCAGGAGAGAATTACGATTTTGCTCTCGTTTTCCCATTTTGCTCGTTTTCCCGTCACTTTTGGCGTTCAATGCATTCATTGTCTACTGCATGCTTGTGCAGATTGACCGGTGGCTCAGGCCCGGGGGGTTCCTTTTTGTTCATATCTTCCAGCACCGTCTTGCGCCCTATCATTTCGTTGAGGTCAGGCTGCAGACACACACGCCCTCACAGGTGCGTGCTCTTTTGAATGCAACACGCTCATTACATACGTGCAAATCTTCGAATGACTTTTCTCTTGAGAGAGTATCTATCTGAGTCTGACATATTTCATGGATCTGAACGTACGTACGTACCCGAGTGGGTGGGTGGGAACCTCCCTCGAACACACGCGTTCATTGCCCAAATGCGTGGCTGCACCGGGCTCATGCAACTAGAGAGCAAGGAAGATTTTCCAATCGAGCGGCAACTAGCGTCTTCTTTTGGGGGAGCAAATTGTGTCGACAGTCATGTTGCATTTTTACCTTGTTTGTCGGCCTAGAGAGAAGAGACTGAGTGAACGTCACAGGCAAGGCAGCCTCTGCAATGCCAGATTGAGTTCCGAACCGCAACTCACTCAGTGTTCTCGTATGAGTATTCCCCGAATGATTTTGTTTGTGCAGCAAGGAGAAGCCGACTGGATGTCCCGTTTCTTCTTCTCTGGCGGGACCATGCCCTCACCCCTCCTCCTTCCTCTCGCGGCATCGCAGTCGAGTGATCTCAAATTGGAGGTGAGTGAGAATGTGTGCACGAACTTAAATTAGGTGAATGAAAGTATTTAGGTACTAGGTGCACTTGGCACGGCTCTGGCAAAACCGCGAAGGTTCAAGTTACTGACTGCAATGCCATGCGAGGGATGGGATTGCATGGAGGCCCTAGGCCAGGATCGTCTGAGCTAGTGCAGAGAACAGGCCCGGAGCGGTCATGCAACATGGCACACGCAGAGAGAGGACGGGAGGCATAGACAGACACACGCGCACCGATTTCTTCAAACATATAAAAATCGAGAGAGAGCGCTGTGTGAGGAGCACTTAGTTGCAAAGGGGCAGGCAAGAAGGAAGAGAGTGACCAGGCGAGGGAGATCGACCACAGTACTGCAAACGTCTCTATATCTATCTGTTCTTTGTGCCTGTGCCTTTCCCTGCTTGGAGGGAGCCTTTCATCTGAGTGTTCGTAGCTGCATGATGTTTTTGCCCGTGCGTGCTGATTTCTTCTATTATGCTAGTGACTCTCTCGCAGAACAGATTCCGATCTCCTTCTTGTGTCCGGAAGGAATCACATGATCGATCATAATGCGGTCCTGATCATCATTTTATCTCTAGCTCTCGTGGGTTCTGTCTGTCTGTCTTGCAGAAGACCTGGGCAGTTGATGGTCGGCACTACGCCCTGACCCTCGAAGCGTGGCTCCAGAGAATGGACGCTCAGGAGACGGAAGTGAGAAAGGTCATTCAGGACCACGGAACCAACCTTTGCTTCTGACGTGGATTCTTAAGAACGTCTCTCTCCCTCTCTCTCTCTCTCTCTCGTTCTCTTTCTCTCTCTTTCTTTCCCTCTTTTCTCTTCTCTCTTATCTTTTTTCTCTTCTCTATCATTTTTGTTTCTTTCTTGCTGTCTCTCTTTTTGAAACTTCCTCTCTCTGTGTGTGTGTGTGTGTGTGTGTGTGCGTGTGTGTGTGTGTGTGTGTGTGTGTGCATGCGTGCACCTACCTGTTTTTGACAGAAGTTTTTAGAGGTACCAAAATTCCCTTTGTACCTTTGAGCCTATGCCTCTTTTTTTTTTCTAGAGAGGGTAGAGAATTCCGTGCCAGCCAAAAAGAGAGGGTAGAGAATTGACTTCAGGGAGGGAAGGCCCTTCAGCCAGCGTTCCTCGTTCCTTCCTTCCTCGATCTCTCTGCAGATCCTAAGAGAAGCCTATGGAGATGATGACGAGACTGAGACGAAGTGGTTCTGGCGGTGGAGGGGATTCTTTCTCGCCTGTGCAGGTGGGTGGGTGGGTGTGGTCCCGGAATTAAGTGCTCTGTCTGAAGCATCGAGATGGATGGTCTAGCTGTCCACATGCATGGGGGGCGATTGGATTGATGCTTAATTTTCGGACTTTCGACCGCACACCCACCTCCTGTTGTTAAACTGTTCTGTTCGTTCGTCTTCTTTGTCGTGGTCACCATAATATGTTCTTTCTGCTTCTGTCTCTCAATCATAGGCACACGTGAATATCCGCATCCACGATGAAGAAAAATAATCTTTTGTGAGTGTATTTTCCTCTTCTCCTGTACAGATCTGATTCTTTCTATCCTCTTGAGCGTGTCGGCTGATCCCTGTCTGTTACTGCTGTTGTCTCCTCTGCCTGCAGAAACGTTCCGATTCAACGGAGGGTCGGAGTGGTACGTCAGCCACTATAGGTTCTCAAAGCCCATTTAAATAATTCAAGCATCTGGCTGACTGTTGATGACCTGGAAGAGAGTGGAGACGTGCTTTAGATTGGCTCGGTA
Source organism: Chromera velia (assembly GCA_018398765.1). Classification (NCBI taxonomy): domain Eukaryota; family Chromeraceae; genus Chromera; species Chromera velia. The sequence continues at coordinate 66,642 of JAHBMJ010002770.1, forward strand.
GAGAGGATCAGCCTGGCCTTCTCTTTGTTTGTTTTGCAGTTTTGGACTCGCAACTCACCTACATGTGAACATGCACGCACGCAAAGTGCCATGCTCATGTTGATCAGGAGGCAAGTGCCCCAACGGACCTACCGGTGGTTCTATCGTGTTTGTAAGTTTTGCGTCTGCATGAGAGTGAGTGATCTCGAACGAGGGAGAGCGGGAGAAGTCTAGTAGTTCCCTTCTTGACTTAATTCTCTTGTCGAGAATCAATCTCGGTGGCTGCTGCTTGGTCGTCTGTCGAGGATCTTTTGTTTGGCCGTCAGAGAGGAAACAAAAGAAGGAAAGGGAGAGAATTAAGAAGAGGGCAAGCAATGGAGAAAGAAAGAGAGCATGGAAGGAAGGACCCGTTCGGCTCAGACTTCAAATTAAACAGACATCATCGCGAAGCGGCATTTGCTGGGTGCCTGTGGTGTATTTTTGCGCTTTAAATTTGGCAGGCAATTAAGTGATGTGTGTCCATGATGTTCCGATCACTCCAGTTTGACTCAGTCAGTGTGTAGACTGGATAGGACCGGAATCACAGAACAATGAGGAACCGATGTGAAAGATTAGGAAGGAAGGAAACTTCAGAGACGATCATTCCGTCAGTCAGTCAGTCAGTCAGTCAGTGAGTCAGTCAGTCAGTCACTCAGTCAGCCCGTCAGAAGACGAAGGGTCGGAAAGCCGCTCCCAATCCACCTGGCAGTGCCTCTTTGCATCCACTAATGCTCTGTCCTTCCTATCCTCTATAGCCGGTCGAAGCACTGTCCGTGGAAGGAGGGCACGAAGTTTTATCAAGTCGCACGATTGATTAGATCATTGATTGATGCAACGTTTCTGGCTGGAATATACTGGAATGGAATGAGTGTTCATCTCAAGGTAGACTTGATGCATGGATAATGGGAAAAAAGCCGATGAAAAGAAAATGTTTGATTCACGCAGCTTGAATTAAGGCTTTCAGGCTTCGAAAGCTATCCTGGGGTGTGTACAAGTGCACAAGAAATGCTTTTGCGAGAAAAAAAAAGTACTTAACAGTCTGAGCTTAAAGGGAATGCGAGTTACCTAATAGTTTACTTTTTGTTTTCATGTATAGCAGCTAGTAAATACTAACGATGAATTACGATGAATATGAAAATCCAAAAAGGGAATCAAACTTATGATTAAAAACTAGATTAAGAAGATTTAGAAAACAAACGAACAAACAGTGAGTATAAACGAGCAAAAAGAAAAACATATATAGATTAGAATTAGAACTTAATTAACAAATTATTTTTAGAACGCTATCTCCAGCCATCCTACTACTGTCACAAGTAGGAGTAGCAATTATCCATTGTCATCATCCACAACTTGCCGCAGTATGTAAAAATAAAAAAGCCAATATATCGTGAAGGCTCTCTGAACTAGTCTAAACGGGGTTAAGACCCTGGCACCAGCGGGCAGCAGCGACGGAGAGTTCAAGGCACCGGTTTTCTCTTCTTTAAGGGTAGAGCTAGACATGCAGTTGCGGAAGAGGTCTGTACGTGGTGGGCGCAGGCTATCGCTTCTTCACATTTCCCTCCTCTTGCCAAGCTCACCCCCCTTCAACAAGCTTTTCCCTCCTTTCATCGCATGTTTGTGTTTCTTCTTTGCAACAAATCCACCTCTGGTCTCTACTCCTTTTCCGCCCTCCCTCGATCTGCTCTCACAGTAACCGACGGCTCTCTGTTCGGTTTCTTACGTCTGCTCTCATTTAACCCACAAGGCGAAAGCAGTGCTCTGTCTGTTGAATGTAGCGACCACAAACTCTGTATACATGATTCTTATATTCAGTGTGTTGATGACTTCATGCATAGACTTTCTTCATATACCAAGTGGCTGGATGAAAGAGAATTCTTGCACTGCCTGGCTGAGCTGGAATCCATTAATTTAAATGATTATAACTGTCCACTCCCCGGTGTAAGTACATCTGAACTCTTCATCCGTAATACCATTTGATCGCTTCTACGCTCGTATCCGGCCTGTCTCTTTGATGTTTGTCTCCCAATTCTAGAAAGTGATTAACTGATCAACTCCACCGGCGACTTAACAAACAACAACCATGCATGTATGTGCCGCCCGGAAGTTTAGCGCTCCAACTGGGGTTAGGCATCCTTTAACTAACTAACTAACTAACTAACTAGAACTTAATTAACAAATTATTTTTACTAGGGTATTTGACTATTTTAATTACGATTAAGATTTTATAGGTAAGATCATACAAAACATATAATAAAAACATAGATTACATAAATATTTCAGGCTAAAGGAACGTGGTTCATCTTAAAAAGCTTAAATCCGGTGAAATTAAGTGTGATTACGGGAAAAAATAATCATATACCCCCCTTTTTATGGTATGTCTCTTACAACTGATTACGGATTACGAGATTACGGCATCTTTTGAAAGACCACCAATATTTTTTTTTGTTACATGCCGTTACTCATCTTCCAAAAAGCATAAGGCTTCCCGCTGTAGCTTATACAAAAGACAATAAGAATTATTAATTCTCTTCTTCTGCAGTCTTTTGAGTGCCTATCAAGGATTCAGGCTAGGGATTCAGGGGCAAAGGGAGGGGGGGAGACTGTTAGGGAGACTGATGGAAGAGGCGTTGAGTTGACTACTCGGCCTCTCTCGGGAGGCCGCAGAGCAACAGCAGCCGCCGCGAGCCTGGTTCTATTACAACCGAAAATTTGCCTTAATACTATTGGTCTTGCTACTGTTTTTTATTGGTTGCACCATGCAAAAGTCGTAGGAAAAGACTAGGGAAAAAGTCTGCTCATGGAGGAGGATGAGTTGCAAAAAGTCAAAGAAGCGTTCAAAAAGCTCCTCATGAAGGACTCTGATGTTACCATGGATATTGAGATTGAAGTTTAGTGATGACATTGTCGTATCATGACGGTTTTTTTTTGTTTTTTGAAGGAGGGTCCAGGGAGGGGGGCTGTTTACCCCATTTTACTATATATTACGGATTACGAATTTATGAGCCCTTTCTAGATATCACCTAGAGACAAGACTTTCATCACAGATTACAAGCAAACCAGTGAGCATTCTGATGAGATGTTGACTTTGTTTGAAGTAATTTAATGTAATAAGTCCTAAAAAAATGGTTTTTAGTGTAGAGGTGACGTTAAATACTAACATACCCTATGTGTAACCCCTAAAATTCATCTAGTAATATTTTAAGTCGATTACTCTAGTTATTTTTAGAACGCTATCTCCAGCTATCCTACTACTGTTACAAGTAAGAGTAGCAATTATCTGTTGTCATTATCTACAGCTTGCCGCAGTATGTAAAAATAAAAAAGCCAACATATCGTAAAGGCTCTCTGAACTAGTCTAAACGGGGTTAAGACGTGCTCTTATGTACTATCAGTCCTATGATTTTTCCTCCAATCATTTACAATCATTTGTGAGTGAAGCACCGTCTCTGTTTTTTAAAATCAAAGATAAATATGAGAAGCGCGGCAAGCTCTGTGTTGAATAGTAAAAACACACAGCTCAATGCTTAGTGCACTATAGTTCACCGCCAACTATAAAACACAGTTTAAACACCGGTGAAGTTTAACAATGAATCGACTAGAATCGACATACATAGATAAACCAGGAGCTAGAACGTCAGAGCTACTAGCTGACCCGGTTGGACAGGTTATACGTGAAAATAACAGTAGGAAATGGTAGTTTTGGTGTTACTTGGTGTGAAGGTGGAGTTTGGCCTAGAGCGCGGCCCGACCGGCGGGCCATCGAGACCGCCCAGCCGAAAGGACGGCGGCCCGGCCGCCGGCAAAAAAACAAAAATTACAGCCAGTGTAAAAAAAAAAGCAACGCGTGCCAGAATTTTCGATCAGTTACAATGAGTTTGTGTCTTCATGTGTCTTCCTTCCACTCTCGATCCAGCAACCCATTGAGTCAACCAGTATCCTCAACCAGAACTGAACTTTTGGACAAGTGGGTTGACAAGTGACTCGTACGAACCGTTCAGACAGATCGACACCCTGTCGAAAGAGGACTCAGCATCGAGAAGGGGTCAAATTAGCTCATGCATAATTGAAGAGAAGGAGAGACTCGTCGAGCCTCCACGTCTCCATATTTTAAAGGCGGACGTACTTCGGAAGAGAGGGACACCGGGCTCTTCCTTTAGGGATCTGAACCATTTGCTTTCCGTGGCTTCTATTCTCCAGAGACAGTTCATCGAAAATTCCGGACCGGAAGCTTGAGCACGTAGCATTTTCCTTTTTGACTGATTGACCCTTCCTCCACTATGTTGACTTCGATTTCAACCTGCTGCTCCGAAGGTCATACCGATCTTTGGGGAGAAGAAGCCTTCCCAAATCCCGACCTTGGCGGATCTCCTCTGCCTCCCCCCCTCTTCCTTCCACACGTCGAGTTCCAGCAGCCCCGACAGGAAGTACGCGAAGGAGAGGCTCCCTGCGTCTCCCTGGTCACTGGGGAGCGCATCGTGCTCAGAGAAGTGACTCAATCGATGCTGGCAAGGAAAAGAAACTCACACCGCCAAACGATGCGCAACCTACAGCTGCAGGTGCGACAGCAGGAGAATCAGTCGCGGGAAGGAGAGAAGAAGGAGGAGGAAAGAGCCACCCGGCGCGCGAACGAAGGAGACGAGGAGGATCAGCGTCTCCCTCACCCCATCGTCCCGCAGCCGCAGAGGGTCCAGTAGGAAGACAAAAGAGGATATGGTGGTTCTCTCTCTTCTTTCACAGTCAGTCATAGAGGCCCCTGTCAGATGAGTGTGGAGGATTCTCTTCTAGCTGTCTCTCTTTTTGGCTTTCTATCTCTGCGTCTCGAGTTTCCTTCACCTCTCTTCTCGTCCATTTTGGTGTGCCCCTCTTGGTGCTGGGAGGAATTCCAAAAAGCTTCGGAGTCGTCGCTCCCTTCTTGTTCTTTTCCGTCGCTGTTTCCTCTCTGCTGCTGCGCTTTTGACCTTCCTTGTCTCCCTGCACGCCTGTTTGCAGAATTTCTTTGCGCAACTTGAAGACTTGGAGGGATCAGTGCCAGGGAGGAAGAAGTCCCGCGATGCTGTCAGAAGGGGAATGAGTTGGCACAAATCATTCAGAAACAAAGTGCGTGCACAAGAAGGGGAATGAGTTGGCCCAAATCATTCAGAAACAAAGTGCGTGCACAAGAAGGGGAATGAGTTGGCACAAAGAATGTAGAAACAAAGTGCGTGCACGAGAAAAGCTGCCTACCTGCCTGCCTTGCTGGCTGAAAGAAAGACTGGCAGGGTGGGCCGACGAAAAGAAACTCGGTGGCAATGAATGCAGTATTCATTTGAGTGGCAGACAGAGACATGCATAAAATGGTTCGCTTGCTTTTCTGTCTTGCAGAAAGATGAGTGGAGAGAGACGCAATGTTCTGGCCGAAGTGAATGGGTCGCTGTAAAGACGCTGATTACGCCAGATGAGCATAGAGAGGAAGAAGAAGAAGATTGGGGGGCGGTCGAAAAAATCCACTTCATTCGAAAAGAACAAGAAAGCCGGGTACCTAGAGTGGGAAAAAGTTGGAGACCAAGAAAGAAACTCGATCGAAAAGAGCAGCAAAGAGATGGCGTTTTCGTTTCTTTTTTTGCTGTACGTATATTTCCTTTCAATGATATTTTTCTCAGAGAAATCAGCCGAGAGAGAAAGAGGAAGAGGAAACGGGAAAGACGCGGAGCTGTGCACACTTCATTTCGAAAGACACCTCTGACGTCACAGAAACCGCGGAGTGGAAGAATGAAGAAATAGACCGAGAAAGTGAAAGACAAACAGAGAGAGGAAGGGGAGAGAAAGCATCATCTCAAACGTGTGAGGGTCTCCTGCAGGTTTACCCTTTTCAGTGAACGAACAAGGGAAGATTGTGCAGCAAGCTGCGCGCACTCCGCTTTCTTTTTTTTCGCTTTCCCACAGACTGAAGTTTCTTCCCTATCCACTGGAAAAAAGTAACAACCAGCTTTGCAAGGATCGATTCTTTCTTGCAAGGCTTCAAAGGATCAACGAGGAGCATTGGAGAGAAGACAGCTGTGTCTAGACTATTTTTTGCTACCAGTCTCTTTCGTTCGTTTTTTATATTAGTGCCTTTCGCTGTTTCTCTTTCTGCATCTCTCTCTCCATGCAGACCCTTTTCCCTTCTCTCCTTTTCGATCTGTGATGATTCCATTCTCTCCCCTCCTCTTCTCGTCTCTCCTTAATTGTGGGCACTCTTGCGTTGGACAGTTGTGTGTCAGTCAATCTTTCTCACTCACTCACTCACTGATTCTTTCTCCTCTCCTCTCCATTCCCCCTGCCCCTTCTTTCTCACTCCTTTTCCGTTATCTGGATATCTGTCTGTTCTGCTGTTTCTCCTCCTCTTCTCTGTACCCCCTGGGGTTTAAGCTCCAGGATCGATCGAGTGTTTGAAAGCTTTCTTTCGTGCCTGCGTGAGAGAGCGCAAGACGAAGGGCCCAAAGGGGCTTCTTTCCATAAGCTCTTTATTACCCGTCTTGTTTCCCTCTTGTCGAAATTACGCTGACAGGGTGTGCGATTGGCTTCACCTTTTTCTTTCTTTTTTCTTTTCAGACGGAGAAGAGAGACGGGAGAAACCGGAAGCCTGTATTTATTTTCATACAGTGATTCTGTATGAAAGTAAAATTTATTAATTCTGTATGAAAGTAAATACAATTCTTTTTTCTTTTAGGACGGAGAAGAGAGACGGGAGAAACCGGAAGCCAGCCAGCGGCTCGTGCGAAGTGGAATAGGACAAACGCAACACGAGACGGGAGTAGTTTTCTTTCGGGGGACCGAAGGAGAAGTTGGAATGCATTGAGTCCGACATGATGCTTGGGTCCGTCTGCAGAAGATGCCCCCGAAGACAGGGAGGGAAGTAGGGTGTTTCTTTCCCACAAAGCGTGGAGGGAGAAAAAATAAAGAAGTGAAAGAAAAAACACCGAAGTGAAAGTAAGAAGGATGAACCAATCAGTCAGACAATGAATGGGTGTGCGTGGCCTCGGTGCATGAGTGCCTGGCTGTTCTCTCTTGGGTGCGTGTATTTGTGTTCTTTTTCTATTCTCTGCCCGTCCCTGCTTGTCCGTTTTTTTCTCTTCACTTTTTCTCCTCCTCTGGCCGTTGTTTCTTTCCGTTTGTCGTATGCGTTGTATTGGGGCTGCAACTTCATCTCAAAGAGAGAGGAAGTTGACTAACTGACTAACTGACTCACTCACTCCCTGACTCACTGACTGGCTAATCACCTGCAGAGAGCTAGGTGAAAGGACGATAGATGTCGGTCAGGAATCGCTGCCAGCTAAACAGACAGGTAGACACCCTATCGGTCTGTCTGGCTGGCAGGCAAACGGAACAGAACACGAGAGCAGAGCAGATGAGAGAAAAGTACCAGAGAGGAGAAAAGGGAACTGGCAGGCAGGCGGATCGCTCGAGACGTTGGAGGAATTTGGTTGCATGGATACAGAAGGAAGGAAGAGAGAGTTCGAGCGAGGGAGGGAGGGAGGGATGACCACATGAGCAGAAGAGAGATGGAGGAAATGAATGTTTATGTTCCCCAGTCAACGGGAGACAGGCACAGCGGTGCTGAGGGCATCGAAAGTGTGAAGGAGCTTGCTGGACGTCCCCCCCTCTTTCTTAATATTCGTGGGAGAGAGGGAAAAGAAACGCGGAAACAGAAGACATTATCTGCCTGAAGAAGAAGAAGATAGAGAGAAAGCGTGCCAGATTTGCATGCGGGTGGGTCGATTTGTCGCTTATTTTTTTGTTTGTTTGTTTGCGTGTGTATGGGCCGGTATCAGCCGAAGTGCTTTGAGTTTTTGTTCGCTTCAAAACTCAAAGAGGAGAACTGCCGCTTGCTGGTGTGGAAGGAAAAGGAAAAAATTCACGGCCACTTCCAGTGTCAGTCGGCTTGCTGTGATCATTGTTCGGCAGGAAAAAGTTTCCGACTTTTTGACCATTTTTCGGATGAAAAAACCTTCGTTCCTGTTTTCAGTCAACGTTGCTTTGACAACGACGTGCTAAATGTTTGGGAGACGATGGGTGGCCTTCGCGATACCCAACAAAGAGAAAAGAAAGTAAGTCGGGTTCGATGGGGATTGGAAGTCGAAATTTTTTTATGCATTTTTTTGTCATGTCGAGTTGCCTCTCGGTGTTTCTTTCTTGCCTGAATTCTGCTCATCGCTGTTTGTCAGCTGAAGTGAAGGGCTACCTGCATGGCAGGCAGTCGACTGCTGGGGGAACTCTTTCGATGATGTCTTTTTTTTTGGTTAATTTATTTTTGGGTGAACCTCTTGACTATTCATTCTTGTTGACCGACCCTCTTTCTTTTTTTTTTGCTTCAACATCGGGCACCCTTCATCATGCAGAGAAAGGAAGCACATCTTTCGGTGAGGTCTCCGAAAGAAAACAGGTGGGGGGTGCATGGGGTGTGTGTGCCATCGGGGGTCGCCTTTCTTTTCCTGTCCTTTCTGTCCTGGGTTGACGGACGGAAAGGCGAAGGAAAGGGAAGGGAAGCAACCGAGAGGGAGAAGTGAAATGAAAAAAGCGAGAATTAAGAACTAATACGCAGAATAAAGGTGGACGGATGAAACAAATGGATGGATGGATGCCTTGGTGCTTTGACTGACTGACTGACTGACTGACTGACAGGCTGACTGACTTACTGACTGAATGACTGACTGACTGACTGACTGACTGACTGACAGACTGACAGACTGACTGACTGACTGACTGACTGACAGCACGAAGTTGATTGACAGAAGGTTCCTTCCAGCAATGCATGAAAGAGATGGAAGGAACAAAACACCTTGTATGTATGCATGCACGGCCATAGTCTGTGTGGAGGGAGGGAGGGATACATGACTCGGAAGCCGTTGGATGAATGCATGAATGAGCACTGAATCGTTTGCCTCCTGTCGTTCTGCTTCTGTGACCAATGAAGTCACCTGCGTGCGGTTCTTTCTGTTCAGTGTCAGCAAAGACTTCATAATGCGTGTGGAAGTAAAAGTGGAAATTTTCAGGGCCTCATTGTGGGTTTCCTTCCTTCTTTCCTTCTTTTATGACCGCTGTATTCATGCAAGGGAAAGATGGCACTTCTCGTGGATCAGTGTAGGATGCGGGTAAGTGGAGGCGGCAAGCGGATCAAGCAAGATCTGTCGTCTGTCTGTCTCGCACACACAAGCGTGATCATGTGATGAGACAGTCAGACTGTTGGAAGCTAGGGAGAGTGAGCGAGGGGTGCGTTGCTCTGTCTCTCTTTATCCCGATCGATCGATCGATCGATCTGTCGTGGCTTGGTGCCTTCAGTCTGCTGCTGCTTCTGCTGCATTTCAAGTCCATAAATCTTTCTTTCAGTGTGAGAAAGAAAAAAATCCGCAGAGAATGGATGGACGGGAAGGAAGAGAACCAAGGGGGTAAGTTAATTGTTTTGAATTGGGGGTTGAAGGATTCTTTCCCCGTTTGTGCATCGGCACGGCACCCTGGCAGAAAGTGGTTCAATCACATTGTTCGCCCTTCCTTCTTTTAGTGCTCTCTGCTGCATGCAGTGCTTCTTTCTGCTGGGGGGCATTCCCTCCGGTGAATGTCCTCTCACTCTTCTTTCTCATCTCTTCTCATGTCCGCCGGTCCCTCCTCTGGCTGGCAGTGACTTTGTGTGACCTTCCATTTACTCCAAGCACCCGCAGGTGATCCATCACGCCTTCATTGCTACTGCAGTCTCCGGCTCCCGTAAGTCAACAGGCTGCGGGCAGGCAAGCGTTGGGGGGGAGAACGTGTGTGAGGCCGGGCCCCGACAAGCGTGTGTGTGCAGATGATACCGCCAGTGCTGGAAGGAAAACGGAAGGAAGAAAGTTGAGAAAGGGAAAGAAGATCGAGTGAAAGGGGGGTGCCAAAAAAGGGGAAAGAAAGAAAATCGTACAGACGGAAGCAAGGACACGCAGATTAAGAAAAGAGGCGGCTGGAGGAATTTAAGAGCAGAAGGACAGGTGATTCCGCGTGAGGAATCCTGAGGATGAATGAATGAAGCCTCGCGATTCCTCCTGATTTTTGGTTTTCTTTTTTGTTTTTTCTTTCTTTTTGAAGAGTTGGAAGAAGGGAGAGAAAGAGAGAGAAAGGGGCGGACGGAGCAAAGGAAAAAACAGAGGAGAGAGAATGAATAGCAGAGAAGAGCAAGCGATCGCTCTTCATTCATTCATTCATTCAGTTTGATCCATCCTCCGTTCGTTCATCGTGGGATCATTCCGGCCCCCCATTAGGGTGTCAGAATGCCTGGGTGGGAATGAACGAGGCATGAAGGGAATTAAGGAATAGAAGCTGAAAAGGCTCTCCGTACCGGATGAAATGAGGATCAGGTGATCTCGATCGTCAACGAACGAACGAACGACCAAACAAACAAACCGGATTCTCTCTCTCTTCTCTCCTCTTCTACTCTTCCGTTCCACCGACTCGAAAGCGAATCCCCCATGCTTTCTGCGGCCTGCTTTTTCGTCCATTGTTTCTCTCTGTCTCTCTGTCTTCGCTTGCTTTTTGAATGGTGGTGCCGTTGTTTCTCTCTCTGTCTTCGCTTGCTTTCTGAATGGTGGTGCCGTTGTTTCTCTCTCTGTCTTCGCTTGCTTTTTGAATGGTGGTGCCGTTGTTTCTCTCTCTGTCTTCGCTTGCTTTTTGAATGGTGGTGCCGTTGTTTCTCTCTCTGTCTTCGCTTGCTTTTTGAATGGTGGTGCCGTTGTTCTCTCTCTGTCTTCGCTTGCTTTTTGAATGGTGGTGCCGTTGTTTCTCTCTCTGTCTTCGCTTGCTTTTTGAATGGTGGTGCCGTTGTTTCTCTCTCTGTCTTCGCTTGCTTTCTGAATGGTGGTGCCGTTGTTTCTCTCTCTGTCTTCGCTTGCTTTTTGAATGGTGGTGCCGTTGTTTCTCTCTCTGTCTTCGCTTGCTTTTTGAATGGTGGTGCCGGTGTTTCTCTCTCTGTCTTCGCTTGCTTTTTGAATGGTGGTGCCGTTGTTTCTCTCTCTGTCTTCGCTTGCTTTTTGAATGGTGGTGCCGTTGTTTCTCTCTCTGTCTTCGCTTGCTTTTTGAATGGTGGTGTTGTTTCTCTCTCTGTCTTCGCTTGCTTTTTGAATGGTGGTGCCGTTGTTTCTCTGCGCAGCGGCCTGTCTGTCGGTGTGTCTCTCTGTGTGGCTGTGTACGTTAAAAGAAGGAAGAGGTGGGACAGAAAGAACGAGAGAAAGGAAGAAAGAAAGAAAGAAAGAAAGAGTCTGTTTGCATGTTTGTTGGTTTGTTTGTCTGTCTGTAAGAAACATATAGTCTCTCCGTCTGTCTGTGTACATGTGGCTTTGCTCTGGATTTCAGACAGAAACAGAGAATGAATCGTTGCAGAGTGCTCAGACCAATAGTCAGTCAACACATCAATTCTTTCTTTTCTTTTCTCGTGTGCGTAAAGACAGGGGCCAGGCGTACGTACAGTCTCAGTCAGTCAAGCAGAAGAAGCAAGCGCCTTTGACTGAAGGCGCCGGCTTGCGTATGCAAAGAAAAGCATAAAACCATACACAAAGACACATGAACTGTTGCAGACTAGGTTGCAGAATATGAAAGCAAGTACAACGCAGCTCGTGCCTTCCAAGTGGTTTTTTGCAGATTAACGCTGGCCACACCATGCAATCAAAATAATCTCACAGTCTCGACCCGGGCTTACGGGTTTGATGACCTGATTGAGAGAGAATAGCTAGTCTGACAGCAGCTGATCGAGACAATGCAATGGGGGTTTGTCGTTCCGTTTGCATGTGCCCCACTTGGCAACACATACAGGCAGGCAGGCATACGCATCCAGGCTCTGACACTTTTCTGCGTGGCAAGCTGGATGTATTCCCATGCCCGGCGCTACGTGGTGAAATGAAAGTAGTGGCAGAAAACAAGGTCTTTTGACACCAGACTATAGTAAGCATGTGGCATGCATGTCTGGCTTGCATAAAAGCGGGGGGCGCTTATGTAGTCGTCCCACCAGCCCATTATGCACTGTCAGTATGCATGCATGTTTGCATATATTCGAAGAAAATGGTCAAAATTGCATTTTGTTGGACCTGGTGTTGCCAGTGGACTCGATCAGATGAGGACAACCTTGATTTGCTAGTTGATTTGTACGGTTACATATACACCCAGTGTCACCCACAACTTCAACGTCTCATGCATGCTGTTACATTTCATTTTAGATCTTATATCGTCAACTAACTTTAACTTAAAATTCATCTAGGTATTCGTGTATAACTTGAACTTAGCGTATATAAGTTAATAAGTTACTTAATTTATTTTGTTAAGGTCTACTTAGAGGGGTTGGCGCTAGTAAGTGCTTGCAGAGGTTTAAGGGTCTTCAAGGCTTGATGTCGCTGGAGCGGTTCAGGTCGATCCCTAGTGACAGACTCGATCGATGTCAGGAGCATGGAGCTTTCTTGCGATTCGGCGATCGATCTAATTTCATAGTAGTCTTCCAGAAAGTCTTTCGGAAGTTTTTCATATGATTTTGATCGAAATGCGACAGGCCAACATCTGTATAATACAAGACGTTCACATCCTGCATCTTCTTTCTTTAATTCTTAAAAAAGAGGTAGCGAGGCTTGAATCTATGACCTCTTGCTTGTTAGTATTGTATGCTAACCATTAGGTCATGAAGGCGAGTGATGCGTACGATTCTCTTTTGCCCAGTGTTACTTTAAACCATAATCAATTCATTTGATTTCTATTTTCTTTCTAGCTGTGCTTAAGTAGCGCATAGCATTCGCCCTTTTCTAAGATCGAGATTCTACGCTCGATTCATGCATGATCTTATCTCATAGCATTCGCCCCTTTCTATGTCTTTTTGTGCTTTTCCATGCCTATCCGTGCCTTTGCATATGGTTTTCTGGCGTACCGACGGCCCCTCGAGATCTCGCGCGCGCGGCGCGCGGGGTTGTCAAAAAGGCCCCGGCATGCCAACACGTCCTTCAGTTCGCGCGTACAAAATCGGATGGCCCCCGCGGAAAACGCCGGGGTCCTTCATGCAAATGGGCCCATATAGCTGTGCATGAGTGCGACATGTCATGCAATGCAACATGCACGTACGATGCAACACGTGTTTTTCGGCTGGGCGTGTTTCTCATTTTCGATCGGAACATTTCGATGAAAAAAATTTCCGTGAAGCGCGTACATGGCACAATCGATCCCTCCTTCGATGCTCCGATTCAACCGTAACATCTTTATCACTCTTGACGCATCCCTGGCGACTCTCCCTTGGAGCATCAGTTCTCTTTTCTTCATAAGTCTCCCTCACTTCAAAGCGGTGTTGTTCTTCCGTCTCCTTTAACTTCGTTTACATTCTGCAATCGCTTGGTCTGGTCCCTTCTTGGAACCTTTCCTCGCTTTCGTGGCGACTCTCTGGCTGGCCTCTACCTCTGGAGTCCTCCATCATCCCGGTCAGAGCGAGTGCGCTCTGTGGCCTCGTTGTTCTCGTCCTTCAAGAGCTTCACGCTAAGCTTCACGTTGATCTTGTGCCTCATGTTGTTCAAGTCATCCTTAGTCTCCCTTGTCCTTGTGCTTGCAGATGCTCTCCACATCTTTGTTCTCCAACCTCTTCTACATCGCCACATCTACCTCGCCTCCGTCTCGCGTTTCCCCGTGTTCGTGTTCTGACTGGTTCTGACGCAAGGCGATCCTCCTCCGTCTCCGACTTCTTTTACATCGCCACATCCTGGGCAAGGATCAGTATGCCTACATCCACGGCAAGGATCACTATGCCTACACCTACGGCAAGGATCACGATGCCTACGTCCACGTTACCCCTGTCGTCGTTGTCCTTGCTCCTCTGGAACCCGATGTCTCTTTCCGTCTCTATGGGCGTTGTTGCCTTCGACATCGGTTTCGTCCACTTCCTTGTCTCCATCTTCCTCCCGGCGACTCCTCGATCATCACTGTCGCCTGCTTCTACGTTATCGCTTTGATCTCCTGCATAAATTGAGTTCATTAAGTTCATTTCCATTTTTTTGGTCTTGGTCGTCTATTCGCCCTTGCGCGCAGGGCGGTGGCGTTCTTCGTACTCTTCTTGGTCTCGATGTTGCCTCCTTGTGACCCCCGTTATCGACCTTCTTCTTTATCTCGTCTTTCCTCCTGTAGGGGGATCTTTGGCACGCGACAGAGAGAGGCTCGGGAAGAGGAGTCAGTCCATTCATGCAAGGTAGTAACCTAGGGTAGTGACTTAGCTGTTCGATGTCAAGTTTGCTGCGAGTTCGCATTTTGTGCTTCTCTGCCTCTATTTTATTTGGAAAAGCTTGTCGGCTTTATACTTTCTTGACAGACTGTCTTTCCGTGTTCTCGCTGTCTGGCTTTGATTTGCTTGTCTCTGCACCATTCACTATTTCGTTCAATTTCGTTGAATTGATTTTCTCCTGTGATTTCATTTGCCTGCCAGTCGTCTTGTTTCGTTTGTCTGGCTTCCCCCCTCAATGGCATCCCATCTGCTCTGAAAGACATCTATTTGAATGTGCATATGTGAGCGGGTGATTCTGTGAGGAACCTTTTATTGTTTGTTGACTTTGCTTCTCTTCTTTAGTATGATATTTGGCTTCCTCTCGTGCTTTTTCCTCTCTAACTTTTAGTTGAAAATGAGTGTATTCACTTCTTCTCATCAGGCTCATCTTCAGATTACTGTTGGGGTTGAAGACTCAACACCGGGTTTTGCTTCTTGAGCGTTTTTTTTTTTGAATAAGCTTGGGCGCGAAGCTTGGTTTGGTGTGTGTGTGTGTATATGTATGTGTGTGTGTATATGTGTGTGTGTGTGTGTGTGTATGTGTGTGTATGTGTGTGTGTGTATGTATGTGTATGTGTGTGTGTGTGTGTATGTGTGTGTGTGTGTGTGTGTGTGTGTGTATATATGTGTGTATGTGTGTGTGTGTGTATGTGTGTGTGTGTAGGTTGATAATAATGATGTACTGGGGAGCGGAGGCCCAGTACGAGCGATTGAGCGGCGACCTTACCTCTCCCTGGGAGGTCCTGGTGGTGTGAGTGGCCAACTCACCCCCTGAGGGACCTTTTGTGCGCATGCGCATGCGTCTTCTCGCCGCGAAGGCATCAGGGTCAGAGGCTGTGGGTTATCTGCGCCCGGCAGGTCTGTGTTATCTGCCTTTATTCATCAGTCACCGATCGGTACGCGGTGCTGCTCCAGGGAGGGTTTATGTGTATGTAGGTGCAGGTGAGTGGATGAATGAGGGTGAAGATGTGTGAGTATGTATGTATGGGTGTTTTATTTCCATTCATCCTTTTTCAGTATTTAGGGGGTCATTCAGTTGGTCTTTTTGTCTACCCACTTATCTTGCCTTACATCTTTCGTGCCCTTTATTTGGTTTAGTTGGTCATTCTAATCCGAATCAATCAGACATCTACCCGTCCATCCTTTATTTATTTGATCATTCGTTTGTAAGTGTTCATCTTATCTATTTTTTCTCTCTGTTTGGGTGATTTTTGACTTACGCACGACTTTTGTGCACCTCCAGTGTCTGCGCGTTTTCCATTTCTGGTTGTTGACGGTGCTCGCTCTGACTCTTGATCTCCCACTGTCGATAATATATTATGATTATCATTTAGAACGTAGTCGATAATGATTTCATCTCTTCATATCTGCAGGTTTTCAGTTCCAGGCTCCTTGGTCCCTGTTTACGTCTGCCTTCCCCACGGCAACCCCGGAAGTGAGAGCACTGGAAGCGCACCGCCTTGGTCAACGTGAACTGGCCTCCCGTGATTGGGGCTGCCAGCTCCTTCTGAAGTGGGTGTTTCCCATTCTGTTCCTTGCATGTTTTAGATGCAGTGCCAGCGTCGCACTCGGCTCTGCTAGTCTCTCTTTTATGTCACAGTGTGTTACTTTTGTTTCGTCTTCCCCCTCCTGCGTCGTGGTTTTCTCTTTTTGATCTGTCTTCTTTCTTTGACTGTTGAGTTTCTTTTCTTGCTCTTTAAGAATAGCGGCTCCCTTTTTCACAGTTTGCTCTGCCTCACATTACCGAATGAATGCAGGGCAGTCACAGTCTTTAACTTTGATCAACCACAATTTGTTTGGGCATCCTTTATAGGTGAGGGAGTATTGCACCTTCTGTCTTTCTCTCTCTCTCTCTCTCTCTTTTTTTTTTTTTTTAACCATTTCTCTCACTTTGTGGACAGATTTTTTTTTTTTTCGAGTTTGTCTAGTCTTAAAGAATGCATACATTTCAAGCGCATGCAAGTCAAACAAAAAGTCGCGTCTCATCAAAGAAAAGATGTGAAATTCGGTTTTCCTGATTCTCTGTAAATCAAACAAAAAAAAGAAACGAGTCTTTCATTCAAAAAAAAGAAACGAGTCTTTCGTTCTCAAGTTTGTTTCCCCCCTCGCCTTTGATTTAGAGAGGTGAAGGAATGGCCTTCAAGGATGGGTTTCCTGTTGTCAGCTGCTGCCGGATGTATTCGTGTACCATGATTCACCGCACGTCTGCTGTCCATCATTGCAGGTACGACCATACTGTGACCGAAGAGACGAAGAGTTCTACCCTTTGTCAGTTCAAATAGATGTGCATGACTAGGGTTGCTTTTCTGGTTGGTAACAGGTCTAGTCTACCGGCAATTGCCGGTAACCGGTAATGGCCTCAGTCTGCCTTCCTTTTACCAACAAAAAAAAGGATAAAAATTAGGGTCCCCCCCCAAAAATTTCGCCTGCGGCGCCAACCTTCAAAAACATGTTTTTAAGTGTTTATTGGCATTTGAAAAGCCTACTTACACACACAAAAAAATAAAAAAAATATTAAAAAAAATATAAATTTTTAACTGTTTCACCCCTATAAGTAGCAAAAAGTTCTAACAGCTCTATAATAGCGTCTGTCCAACAACTACTCTCTTTTTTGACTTTGCTTTATCGCTCACTGTTCTCCTTCTCTGTATATCAGGCCTTGACCGTCGTTAGAGAGCAATCAAAGTAAGAGACGGAAAAAGTCTACTTCTTTCTGGAAAACGAGGAGATAGTAAGCCTACGGCTCTGTACTTGTGCAGCCCCTGCCCAGTTTGTTGAGGGGGGAGGAGCAAGAAGAACATTGCCTCTTCAAGCTCCCCCCGTGGTGTGGCTGGGTCTAGGGCTGGGTGGTCTCGGACGGAAAGAGGAAGGGGCGGATGTGGCTGCTGCACCGCGGCTATAAAAAGAAGCCGGAGCGACCAGCACCTGAGGGGACCGAATACTAGCAGAGGCTGGGGCAGGGGGGGGGAGAACATGAATTACGGCTCTTTTTGGAGAGCCTTCTTCTTCTACGCTGCGTCTCCCTCTTTTCTTCTCTCTTCTCTCTGAAGGCGGCGGGTCTCTGGGCCTTTCTTCCCCTGCCTCTTCTTCTTGTACCTGAACCTCTTCCTCTACTCTGCCCCCCCCGTTTGCCTCGACATCGCACAGGCCCAAATTGCTACCCAATCGACTTTGATTCACACACTTGCCATCCCTGTCTCTGTCCACTTAATCATAATTATACACAAAAGTCCACTCGCCTTTCGTTCCCATACTTGCTCTCCCTGTCTCTGTCTGCTCACATATAAACCCAATTATTGCCTTTCGTTCACATACTTACCCTGAGGCTCCTTATCTCTACAAACGCCCAACCGCCTTTCGTTTATATACTCGCTTTCCCTGTCTCTGTTCGCTTATTTACTTATGATTCTTTCATGTCTGCTTGCTTGCAGATGGTAAATCTCCACCCCCCTGGGTCTCCAGAGTCAGAGGCCCTTTGAAGCCTCAGATATCAGCTTTTAGCAGCGGGTCTTTCTTTAGAGGCTGGAGCACTGGATTGGGGGGACCGCCTAAACTTTGAGGCGGACTCTTTTCATTGTTGGAATCGCGCAGGTGCATCTGTCTGGGCCAGCTGTGGTCATTGCGGCCAGCGGTTCTCTGTCTTTGGGCATGAAGTGCAATACGGGACCCATCGCTTCGACCTGCGTCATCTTCAAGCACACTGGCCGCATAGCTATCCCTACAGATGACGCATTAACTTTTTGAATTAACCTTAAGTCTAGCCTTAAATGATTGATTGATTGACCTATAACCTAGGACTTAGGTTATTGAAAAGTGTTAGTGACTGTTAGAATTCTACCAAGTCTTTGCCAACTGCCAGCAAACTCTGCCGGTAATTACCGGTTATCGGTAATGAAGCTTGTCTACCGCCGAAAAAATTGGCAACCCTGTATATGACTGCTTTCGTTTAGTCCTTCTTATTGTTTTTCTTCCTTTTCTCTCCCTTTCTCTTCTCCCCTTTTTCTGTTTCTCTCCGTGGTCTTCAGTGTTCCTTGCTTTTTCCGGCCTTCCTTCTCTACATTTTTTTTTTTTCATGTTAACGTCTGTTTTTTCTGAGACTGAAAGGCGTAAATCGATTTACTTTCAAGTTCCTTTTTAGTTTTCTACATGCTGGTCTCCCATGTCATTTGTTGCCACAATATGTGCATTCGTAGTCTGGTGGCAAAGGGCACGTACTGGTCACTTACGTGAGGGGTCGAGCCTCCGCATCTCTGGCAAGTTGCTTTTGTGGACACGTCAGGTAGAATGCGTGAAATTCGCAAAAAGGGCAGGGCTTCGCCGTTCACAGAGAAACGAAGAGAAGTCAAATTCACTATCAGGTAGAATGCGTAAAATTTACAAAAAGGGCAGGGCTTCGCTGTTCACAGAGAAACGAAGAGAAGTCAAATTCACTGTCAGATAGAATACATAAAATTCGTAAAAAGGGCAGGGCTTCGCTGTTCACAGAGAAACGAGGAGAAGTCAAATTCACTGTCAGGTAGAATGCGTAAAATTCGCAAAAAGGGCAGGGCTTCGCTCTTCACAGAGAAACGAAGAGAAGTCAAATT
>JAHBMJ010002770.1:90499-95963 GCA_018398765.1 Chromera velia
CCAGCAAGTACTCACTCGATCGATTTCCCAACCATGCACAAAGCCACATCTCTTCAATTTTCTTCCGGCAAGCTTCTCCAATATGCCCTCTCGTTGCAACTGCCAACTCTCCTCCTCTCTCAACACACTTCTCTCTAATGGGCGGGCGGTCTGCTTTCATGAAGAGAAATAAACCTGGTGACCCTGCTGTCGCTGCTTTGTCAAGCCACTTACCGAAAGGGCCCGAAAGACGCAGATAAGATAGGGGGGTCCAGTTCAGGTAGTCCCAGCAGAACCTGCAGGGAGCCATGCACCGACAATCAACCACTACCTACACGATTGATCGTATGGACAGTCTCTGCACGTGTGGAAAATTGACGCACACCTGAACCTTCTAGTGAGACAGCGCATCTCCAGCAGGGCGAGAGAGATGATCAAGCATGCAGGTCTGCATTTCTGTGCGGGGGGGGGGGTCTCTCGATCCTCTACACATACATTCTTTCAATGCGCAGAGAACAGTCGCACATGTATCTAGGATTGACCTGCCAGATCCAGCCAGCATGCACGGGGAACAAGGCGGGCAAGTAGATTGCATGATTCAGGCAAGGACACGCACGCACTCATGCGGACGGACCGTATGCAGCCAACAACCGCACGAACGTAGCAGGGAAGCGACGCGAACGGGTTTCCCTTTCTGCACACACATGCGCACACACAAGGAAGGCAGAGGGGCCAGGAATAACGAAAAAGACGAGTGTCAAACAGAGGGAAGACAAAACAAAGTCAATCTGCCGCCGTCCCAAGATAGGTGCAAACACCGCTTTACCTAAAGAGAGACAGGTAGAGAGAGACCCCATGCAGCGCCAGATCGATGAAAGAGAGAGAGACGGGGACCGCAACTGTGCACGCACGCACGCACGGACGCACCCATCTTGCAAGGAGTGACGTCGAGAACGGTTCCCTCTCTCATGGAACAACCGGACACTCAAAACAAGAAAGAGGGGGGAAAAAAATAAAAAAATGTGTTTTTTTCCTGGTTCCCGTGTGCTGCTAACCTTCGTGACTCCTCAGCTGACGGTTTCTCTGGGAGGCCTGCATGCATGCATGCATGTTCGAGAGAGGCCATGCACACGCGCACATGACGGCAAGCCGACATGCACATGCATTCAGGGAAGCGAAGAGGCAGGCAGGCAGGCGGACCAGGGAACGTCAGGAGAGGAGAGGAGGGGAGAAAAACGAAGCCAGCCAGACACACAGAGAAAGGAAAGGAAGCCAAACACATGCAGGTAATGACGCATCACAGAAACACACAAAGATTTTCGGTCTGCAGACAGTAGACAGTGAGAGGCAGGAAAGGAAAAAGAATGGAAAGGAAAGGAGGGAGCTGGGGAGGCATGCATGAAGACTGAGTGGGTACGCTCAATCGCAGTACCTAAGCACATCAGCCTACACACACACACACACATACACACATACACACATACACACACACACACACACACACACACATACACACACACACACACACACACACACAGAGAGAGAGAGAGAGAGAGAGAGACAGAGAGAGAGAGAGAGCGAGAGAGAGAGACAGAGAGAGAGAGAGAGAGGCACAGACTGCATGGTTTTCCTCTTTTTCCTCTCATTCCCTTATTCACGAAAATCCACTTCCTTTTCCGGGTAGACAGACAGACAGACAGACAGACAGACAGAAAGAGACAGAGACAAAGAGAGGGAAGGACGAACCGATGCAGGAAGCAAGAATCAGTCTCCGAACCCGAAAAGGATATTTCTCTGCGTACACTGCAAGTCAGACCAAGAAAGCAGCCAAGTCAGGGGCAAAGAAAAAATTCAATTAACATACGTAAACCAACCAACGAGCAATCAACAAAAGAACGAATTGCGACGTTCGAGTCAATCGGTTGACAACTGCTGAAGGACACCAGGAAGCCCTCTCTCTCTCTCTCTCTCTCAAACGAATCCGCGTGCCAGTGGAGAGCCGTTTTCCCGCGTCCGTTTCCATTCCAGTGTTTGGATTTCAGAGAGAACGACGCAGAAGCTTGACAAATGGGAGCAAAAAAAACAACTTTCAAGGGCGACAGAAGCACGCAATCGTTCTGGCAGGATGAAAGAAAGGAAGATAACGACACATATCAGGAAACTTCGAAAGAGCAATGCGCGAATGAGGGAGAACGAGACTTCGAATGCGAACAAAGAACTCAATCAATGGAGACAGATACGATCAGCAAAAGACGAAAAAAAAGAGCAGGAAAAGTCCATCTCTTTGTTTCTTCCGACACCACATACATACACAAACAAAGTCACACCTACCCACTCACCCGCACACAAAAGCCCTCCAAGGGAATGTCCACATAAAGTCATTCGGTTGATGCCCATTCTCTCCCTCCAGGCCTCCAAAGAAGACACAAATGCAGATTCCGACTTTTCTCTGTCGGCCCTATCAAATGAACCTGCATACGCAACGCACTCACACTCTCCCTCTTTCTCTCTCTCTCTTTCTCACTCACTCACTCACTCACACACACACACACACACATTCACACACGCACACACACACACACACACACACACATTCACACACACACATTCACACACACACACATTCACACACACACATACACACACCCACAAATACACACACACACACACACACACATGCATCCGGACACATACATGGACACGGACGCACAGAAAAGGAAAGAGAAAGAGTCACTCTGTCAGTCTGTGTTCTGCACGAAGAAGGACAGATGATGGATGACTTTCTTCTTCCCACCAGCAGGGCAGAAAGAAGCGGAAAGCACTCACGCACACACTCACCGACCGACCAACCGACTGACCCCTGAGGAAAGAAGGCCGTGAAGAAAACCCGAAGCCAAGCCAGTCGAAAGCCGTCACACTGCACACACGAACACAAGCACACACACATTGATTGATTCCAAACATTTATGCACAAGTCAAATCACAGGATTGTCATACCGGTTCCTGAGAGGCCCCCACCCAGCTAAGACGCTACATCCCCGCAACCCTCCAACGAACAACCAACAGGAAGACGACAGCATTCACATCCACACATATCCAAATACCAGAGCCACAAAGAAAAAAAAATGGTCCAACCTTCCGACTCCGTGATGAGCAACTGCTGCTGCCATGGTTCTGCACGGAGGGGAGGGAGATGGAAGGGTGCCAGAGAAAGCTCGGAGAGGCCCGAAGCATACAGAAGAAATGACTTCATGTGACAGCACAACTCAAGCCACTGAGAGATTGCAGTCTACAGACAAGCTGTTCTTCAGATTCCTCGATCAGCCTCTATCCTCTCCGTCGTTGATTCGATCCAGATTCTTGGGTGAGTGACTTGATTGGACACTTACTTTCGCACGCTCAGCATAAGCCTCGCATATCTGGGACAAAAGCCCAGCCCCCCATCGACTCCGCAGGAAACATAAGAACACGAAGCACTTTTTTCATCCATCCATGCGTATATTTTCTTTCTTTCGCTGGCAACGGGAGCTGGATGCAGCAATTTATGCATTCATTCTAAAGACTTCTGCTGTAGAAGAAACCAGCCAGCCAGGCAATTAACCGACCGTGCGTAGAGGCCGACGCCCGCCCCAAATCCGTGTGCACACACGAGATGGCTGGTCTTCTCTGTGCCCGCTCTTTCTGAAGACTGCATGGATGGAGAGGACGGCACGCCTCCTTCCCCTTCCGTCCTCGCTTTGTCTTCTGCTTGGCGCGCCTTCTTGCTGAAGAAAGTGACTGTGTTGATGCTGCAGTCGCCGCTCAGGGACGGTAACTGCGCTCGTTCGTTCATGTTGGGCAGGCAGAGAGGCAAGAAGAACCCGTGAATTACGAGAGACGACATCGAGTTTACATAAACTCGCGCGTGTGCATGTACGTGTGCGTGTGCATGTCTATGTGTGTATGTCTATGTGTGTATGTCTGTGTGTGTGTGTGTGTGTGTGTGTGTGAGAGAGAGAGAGAGAGAGAAAGAGAGAGGAGGCGAACAACAGATCCATCAATCAATGCATCCATCCATCCGTGCTTCAGCTCACTTGCCTGCGTGAACTTTCGTGCAACCCAGGAATGGGCAGGCAAGGAAGTGCATCACAAGATATGGACAGGAAGGAAGATCATGCAGAAGAAAGCGCAAGGACAGTGGGAGGAGTCGTTTGGCCGTAGGAGAGAGAGGAGAGCAAGAAACGAAAAGAATTTGATACGCAGGAAGCAATCCATCGAGATAGTGGACAGAAATCTCTCCCATCAGTGACTCACAAAACAGAAAGCGTAAATGGACAATTGCTGACTGACATCTACGCTCTTCCGCTCGTAGGCTACATCGTCTGTACACATACGCACACACACGCACAGACACAGACACACACACAGAGAGAGAGAAAGAGAGAGAGTCAAATTATCGCACGTAGACGGCACAAAAGAAAAAGGGTGGGTCGCAAACAGGCTACAGAGGAAAAAGTGCTTGAAAAACTTCACTAAAACGTAGCTCGGCGCGCAGACTGTGGTGATTCGGGCAATTCCTCCTCATTCCTGTTTTTCTTAAGACAATAACGCAAAGTGTGATGAGCTTCGGTTATAGCGAGCTTGTCGAAAAGAACGAAAAAAAAAATGAGAGACCGAGTCCAAAGACGCCTCCAAAGAACAAGAGAGACGGCAAGTGGAGATCAAGGAATCAGGAAGATAATTCATTCTTTTAGCACGTGCACGAATTCTTTGTCAAGAAATTGTACAGTGCCTAAAAAAATTCACAAAGCAGAATTGGCTCTCGTGCTAGTCACCCGATGGCCACGGGGCCTTGCACGCAATTTGTATATACCGAAAACAACCACAGAGCTGGGGAGAGGAGCGGAGACGGCTTGATCGCATGCCTCTGGGGAAGAGAAGCTACACATGCGTACACACGATCCCGAAGTGAATTCTCGGCCTTACCGTTTTCAACCCATGCAAGTGCCTCCTCAAGGATTGCTGTCTCTGCATTTTGAAGACGCTCCTTGTCTGTTGGAATCCAAAAGCTACTCCACACCATCAGACTGTGTATTGGTAGTTGTACGACTCTCAGCGACAAATTTTTGTGGCCCCCGTTGGTCACGATTGGATCAGGGCCAGGACTTGAGTTCGGTCTGGGTGGATCTCAACTTGGATACCATGTCATTCAAGCACTCTGTATAAATGATTCTACAGCTATATAGGTCGGAATTTCTTAAGTGGAGGGGGATCTTGAAGCTGGAAGATGCATGAAGATATCACCCCCGGCGTCCCCCCCTCAAATTAAGTAGGGGGGGCGCTGCCCTCCTGTCAAAGTCAAGCTCCGCCGCCCGCCAGGACCACCCTACGAATGTCTTGCCCCCCCTACCGGGTTTACCCCCCCGTCGAGATCCAGCTCCACCGCCTACCGCCGCCCTCTAACTCTCTTTGTCCCCCCCCCCCCCCCCCCCCCCCCCCCCCCTCC